>PVLA01012059.1:0-47609 GCA_004027455.1 Hydrochoerus hydrochaeris
GGGGAGGAGGAGGAGGAGGAGACCACAAAAGCAGCTCCCTGAAGTGCAATTTTGGGGACACCAAAAGGTCACTAGTCAAAAAACGATCTCTCCCAAGTCCATGCCACATCCTGGGTTATCATTCTAACCATTGTTTCAGGTTAAGTTATTGTTTCCATATGATTCTGAGAAACTGCAAATATGCTGCTGGGAGGAGTAACATTTTAGAATCGTATTTTGTATTCTACTTGCTTCTAAGAAAACAGGAAGCACCCATAAGAAAAAGATCTGCATCCCAAGGAAATTTATACAGACCACACCAAAAGGAATAAATATGTGCTGAAACCAAGACTAGTATCATTACTATGTTTAAAAATTAATTGAACTCCAAGTTTCCTGAGGCCAGAAAAATAACATTTGTATTATAACTTATTACGTGATTATCACTTGTTAAAAGGAAAGACATCAGTTGATCCAGAAATACTTTTTTGACACTGTAATCTTAAAAGAGACTTTCATACTTAGGAAACAGAAGGAATTTTTCCCCAAAGTTATTTAGGGAAAGATACAAAACCATTTTCCACATGGCCATTATATTAACTATAGATAAATCTGAAATGAAATCCTCAAATAAAACACAGTGAAACCACCAGAGTAGTAATTTACTACTCTGGAGATTGAGTTAATGTATTTATAACTGTTAAATGTTTTAATAAAGCACAAGCAACTCTTTCATGACAATATTTGGCAGTTGCTAATGAATAGACAAATACAACTCAAATGATTTTTATTTGGTTCTGTTAGGCATAAAACACACTTTATAAAAATATCTCTTAATATTTTAGTCTCAATAAAAATTGTAGTCTCAAAATCGCATGTCTAAGACAGGAATGTTTGTCCCTCCCTCACTTACTTAACTTTCTTTGCTTTCACTGGAATGTCAAAAGTAAAATGGTTTCTTTGTTTTGTTTGCTTTTCACAAAGTCATTAGTAGTCTAGGAACAAATTAACTAAAACTCTGAAACATCTGAAAAGTGAACTCAAGTCACTTTCACACTGCAATGTATAATTTTTCATTAATGCCTTACACGGGAGGTGTGTGATAGCCACGAAACAGGTTAGAGATGGTTAAAAAAAAATTACATGGTGGTTGTACTAGGTTACCTTCCCACAATTATGTAGTTTCCTTTTTCCATACACCCTCGCTAGTATATATTATTGACAGATTTTTTTTATTTTATGAGAAAAAAAGATAAAACATCATAAGAAAATAACAGGAGAATAGCAATAGTTAATACAGTGCATAGCATTATCTTCAAAGTAGTTACTCAGAGTGCAAGATATGGAAATAAAACATTCTCCAAATAGTATCCGTACAAACCTTTCTTTTCAATGAACTACGAGAAACTAGTAGTACAACCGCCTTGTATTTTTTTCCTTTCCCTTTCTTCTTTTCCCTCACCCTTGTTCCTCTTTCCTTTTGAACAATGTCTTCCCATTTCACAATATTTATTGTACATTTTGGACCTTATTTACACTTTCAGTTTCTCATACCAAGGAGACAATATGATGCTTATACATGTGAGTCTGATTTATTTCACTTTATGAGTAAGGCCTCAAGTTGAATCCATTTGTCTATAAAAGTCTCAAGTTTATCCTTATTTATGGCTCAGTGGTACTCCATTGTGTAAAAAAATCACATCATTTTATCCATTCCTCAGTTGATGGGCCTTTGGGTTTTTTCAAGATTTAGCTATTACAGATTGTGCTGCTATAAACATGGGTGCGAATATATCATTCTATGATATGATGTTTTTAATTCTTCTGGGTACATATTCAAAAGGGAAATAGCTAAGTTGAATGGGACCTCTAATCCTAGTTTTGTGAGGACTCTTCATACTGATTTCCACAGTCTATACTTCCACCAGTAAGTGTTCCTATTTCCCCACAGCCCCACCAGCATTTGTTATTGGTTGATTTCTTGATAATAGCCATTCTTTCTGGGTGAGATGGAATCTCAGTGCTGTTTTAATTTCCATCTCTCGAATGACCAGTGATGTTGAACATTTTTTCATATATTTATTTGCCATTTGTATTTCTTCATCTGAGATGTGTGTATTCATCTCAGATACCCATTTTTAGATTGAGTCTTTGAATTTGGGGGGTTTTATTTTTCAATTATATGTTCTGGATAGAAGTCCTTTGACTGAGGGAAACTGGCTAATTTTTTTCCCCATTCTGTGGGTTGTCTTTGCACTCTGTTGGTGATTTCTTTTGCTGTGCAAAAGCTTTTTAATAAGATGAGATCTTTGTAGTATTTCCTATGTGATCTGGGTTTTGTTCATAAAGTATCTGCCTACACCTATGGATTTTTTTGATGATGGCCATTCTTTCTAGGTTATGATGATATCTCAATGTAATTTTAATTTGCATTTCTTTAATGGTCAGAAATGTTGGCCATGTATTTATTGGCCATTTGTATTTCTTCTGCGAAGTGTCAGTCATTTCAGTTGCCCATTTTTTTGAAAGGTAGGTAAATGAGTCATTTGTAGGCAAATAGATGTAACTTGAGAACATAATGTTAAGTGAAATAAATCAGACACACAAGCTTAAATATTGCATTGTTTCCCTTACATGAGAAATCATATATCTGTGTAAAT
Organism: Hydrochoerus hydrochaeris; assembly: GCA_004027455.1. Taxonomy (NCBI): domain Eukaryota; kingdom Metazoa; phylum Chordata; class Mammalia; order Rodentia; family Hydrochaeridae; genus Hydrochoerus; species Hydrochoerus hydrochaeris. The sequence continues at coordinate 2,640 of PVLA01012059.1, forward strand.
ATATGCATAGATACAAACACCATATATATATATATATATATATATATATATATATATATACATATATATACACATACATACACAGAGTGAGAGAAAGAGAAAACAAAATAGAAGATAGATAAATAGGAAGTGGTTCAATTAATTTCCCAAATTACCTATTTCATCATTTCAAAAATATTTTAATATATATGCTAATTTGTTTCATTTAGCCTACTAGTTTCTCTTAGCTAAGATATCAACAAAATGGATTCAGCTTATAATTGAAACCTTTATTTTCTGTCCCTTTGTTTTTAAATCCTAGTAGCAAAACTGGATCCATGGTTTCAAGGGTCCACTCCAGCCAAAGCATTGTAATAGTTGTAAAACTAAATCTGAGCACCAACAGTTGCCACAATTCATATGTATTTGTCTTTGTGATTAGAGTTGCAGGGTCAGAGGGGAAAGAGAAATAGTTTATCCTTGAAAATTTTTTTTCCTGTCCATTAGATGTAAAGTTATTAAAGGCAAAGGACGCATCTTGTCTGTTTTGGAATCTTTGGTATCTAAGGCCTGTACCTTACCCACAGGCATCTCTTAGGACACTGTTACCCAGTGAACTAGTAAAAAGACCAGTTATTCAAAACACAACCTGTGACATCCCAGGAAAATTTACTCTAGCATTGGGTTTAAAGACTGTCACTCTATAATAATTTTGGAGGTGAAAAGGAAGTCTCCACATTCCTAGGGGTTATGAGAAAGAAGTAAAGGCATCATCCCTGCTTCTCAATCCCCTTCCCCACGGGTGGCCCCAGCAATTGCTTGGTGAGTCTTCTTATTTGGTTCTGGGAAATTGATAATTGGGAAAATTGGTGCAGTGTTTCCTGGCACAGTGGTTAAAGCTGGGGCACAAGCAAACCCTATCAGGTGCTATCAATGGGAGGAAGCCCAGCCAAGTATCCCTAGAAAGAAGCCACGGTCGAGATGGGAATGAGTGACAGTAACGGCAGGCTTCTTCCAGCAGCACTCATAGAAAACAAACCCAGGGCATCCAGAGACTGAAGGCTTCCTTACTATTTCCACCCCTAAGTAACCCTAGAGGAGGGCAGAGTCTCCTTTCCCCTGGCGGTCAGTCCTTTCTTTGTTTGTCTATAGTGGTGGCAGCCCAGAGATACGTAGGCAATAGGGCTATCACTAAAGGAATGATGGCAGTGGTAGGGTAGACACTGTGTACCAAAATCAGATGGCTTCCAAGCATCTGACCTCATTCAGCTAAACTTGGCATGTGTTCTTGGATAGAATTGGCTGTTACCTTGCTTCTATCCTTCCCTGAGGGTTCACCTAGGGCTTTCTGGATGACTCAAGAAGCAAATCTGGCCTTTTCTCAACCTCTTGCTTTTGGGCTGAAAAGACTACTGATTTTCTTAGCTTACTGACAGCTACCTGGAATTTTGCACACAGAATTTTTTGCAAGTAAAGTTCTTTGTTTCCTGGGAAAATTCTACCCACACCAAATACTTTCTCTTGATGCTCTTCTGAAGTTCTGTTATTCTTCATCTACATGCCCTCCATTTCCTTACAACAGCAGGCCTGACTCATTGTCTTACCTGACATATGTTAACATATTTAGTGGAGGCCTGTTGCCCACTTGCTTTTATTTTAACCACCTATATGTGTAGTCATATTCTTGACTTTTCATTTTTAAAGTCTTCATTTTTCATTATTTTCTGCCATTTCTCCCCCTTCCTGACGTCTACCAGATGAACTAGTTTCTCTTTTTCTTCCCTTGTACAGCAGAGATGCTTTTTGCTGGTGCTGCATGGCACACCCTAGTCCTGGGTCCTGCTCTGTTACATATTGCCCTCACCTGTATCCACACTTCAGTCAGCGGAAAGGGGGAGGAGAAAGAGGAGAGCATGCTCTTCCTCTTCAGGCGGACAGCCCAGCAGACACACACCATTTCTACATACATCCCTACAATCAGAAATTGGTCAGGGGTCACATTTGCCTTGATGGGAGCCTGACATACCCAGACACGCCTGGTGGCCATGCACCTGGCTACAAATCCTATGACCACAGAAGGAGGAGACAGATGTTGGGGCACACGGAAGTCTCTGCTACCTCTGAAATGTTGGCTTTCTGATTTGCTATAAGCATTCACTAGCAACTAAAATCCCATATCTGATCAAAATAAAACCGCTAGCTTATTATCACAGGTTGGATAAATGTCCTCAAAGGTCCATGTGTTAAGGAGGTGGTGGACCCTTTGTAAGCTGGGGCTCGGTGGGAGGAACTGAGGTCCATGAGTGCACCCTTGAAGAACACTGTGGCCTCTTTCTCTTTGCTGCTTGGTTTCTGATTTAAGCAGTTTCTGTCACAGGCTCCTGCTGTGATATGCAGCCTTATCAGAGGCCCAGAGTCATTCCTGCCTCCCTCATTTAGACTGCAGCTCCTAAAACAATGAACCAAAATAAAGCTCTCTCTCAGTTTTCCCAGGTGTTTTGTTGTAGTAACACAAAGCTGATGAGTGCATATCTATAGGCACATTTAGAATCCAGTTCCATTTAACCGGCCCTTATCTCCTGAGGCACAGGCTCAGCTAACTCCCAAAATGCATTTTCAGTATCCCATAGTTTTTATTTAACCAATACAACTATTTTATTGATGATCATTTCCTAAGATCTGACCTCCAAACTTCTAGGACAATCATGTGTCTCTCTCTCTCTCTCTCTCTCTCTCTCTCTCTCTCTCTCTCTCTCTCTTCATTCATGGAGAAAGAAGCAGCAGAACATGGGAAAGACTCAACATTTTCAATGTTTTTGCTTTGAAAGGCCTAGCTTTTAATTATGGTGATTTACATATGAGTTGTGTGCTCGGTGATGGACAACATGAAATGAAATGTTTGCTAATGTGACAGTGACACTCAGGGAAGGAACAGCCCTCCTCAGGCAGCATGTGTCAGGGAATTAATTCCCTGGTGTGGTAACTGTTCTCAGAACCTCAGTCAGCCCCCTTTATGAATAATTTTCCATTTGTATGCATGGCATCTAACAGTTTGTTTACATGTGCTGTTGGGAAAAAAGCCAAAATTATTTGGCTGGCCATCATTAACTGTCTCTATTTTTGTTGTCTGAAGGGCCCTGATTCAATGCATTTTAATAAGTTTGGCTTTTTTTTTTAAACAGTGTATGAATTTGAGTCAGAATAACTAAGGGAAAAGCTGGGCTGACACGCACTTATTATAGGATAGAAAGGGATGAGACGTCATTTACTGTTTGCTATGCCAGCAACTCTTAAATTAATGCTCTCTCTCCTTTAGAACTGAAGTATTCTCGTGATAACTGGGCACAAACCCCTTGGCATAATGTGGTGTGTTTCTTTAAGAGGTTTCAAATCTGAAGTCATGCTTGAGTGATTCTCCAAATTTTCTCTCATCCAGATTTTATCAGCATTCATTAGCATCTGGGCTTTGGAAAGCTGCTTCTCTTCGTGGCCATTAGAGGTTTATAGTTCACTGTGTGGGAGGATATCTTGATCCAAGCAAAGGCAAATGGAAAATTCAGAGTTGTTTCCATAGAGGCCAAAAAACCTTCCTTTTCTGCGTGGTTGTCCTCTTGTTTTTGAAAAATCTAACATTGAACCAACAATGAAACTTAAATCATACAGCATTACAACATATTTTTTTTCCCTTCTTAAAAATTTTTTGTTATTGGTAAATTTGCAGGACATAATGATTACATCCGTCACGAGAGCTGGTACATATATGTACCACATCTTAATTCTCCTTATGTCTATTTTTTTTTCTTTCACAGAAAAAGAAATTTAGATTCTCTCATCAAGTTGTACCAAGCAGCTCCTATAGTGGCAAATCAGCATATCCAAACTACCTACTGTTTCTTCCTAGTGCTGAAGGTAGAATTCGAATTTTAGGTGACCAGGTCTAAAAACCTGCCACCCTGGCGTCCATAACCAATTGCTGAATGTGATAGTGAAAACTGAAATCTATTCTGTGTGAAAGTCCTTAGCAGGTTTGGGTTAGTCATTGTTTTGTGGGAAATTTATTAATTAAAATTTTATTAATTTTTATTAGTACATGATTGCAGTACATGATTGCATTCCTCAGGGGGAGTTGGTACCTGCACATGACACATTTTAGCTCTTCTTTCATGTCCTGCCTTTCCCCTCTCTTGCCCCTTGCTCCATCTCTTCGTTGCCTTCCCTTTTGCAAAAGATCTATCACCCTATTTCCTATTATCCATCTTTTATTTTGCAGTTTATATTTTCAGCTTCTCCTATAAAAGAAACCAGGCGATATTTAAGCTTGTGTGTCTGATTTAGCTCACTTAACATATGGTCTCAAGCTGCATCCATTTTCCTATAAATGACTCAAGTTTATCCTTCTTTATGGCAGAGTGGTAACCACTGTGTATAACTACCACATTTTCTTTATCCATGTCAGTGGACATGTAGGCTTTTTCCAAGATTTAAATACTATGAATTGTGCTGCTGTACACATGAGTATGCTTATATCACTATAATATGACAGATAGAAAGGGAATAGCTGGGTCAAACGGAACTTCTGTTTTTAGTTTTTTTGTGTTTTGTTTTTGTTTTTTGAGACATGGTCTCAATATGTAGTTTTATCTGGATGGCTTTGAACTCACTATGCACTACAGGCTGGCCTTGAACCTGTAAGATCCTCCTGCCTCAGCCTCCAGAGTACTGGGACCACAGCCACTATGTTGACTCTATTTTTAGTTTTTTGAAGTTAGTAGGAATTTAATGGATGATATCTCAAACTGAAAAGCAATCAAGAATTAACAGTGTAAAAATGTTTTTCAGAAATAAAGAAAGGCTGGGGTAGTGGCACATACCTGTAATCCCAACACTTAGGAGGCTGAGGCAGGATGAGCACTGTGAGTTTCAGGCAGCCTGGTCTACATAAATGAGTCCAAGCCAGCCTGCACTATGCAGTGAGACCCTGTCTCAAAAAAAAAAAAAAAAAAAAGAGATTACTTCTAGAGAACAGTAACCAGCACTGGATTATAAGGAGCTACTTTTTTATTATAAAATCTAAGCTCCCTAATGACAATATTATTTGAAAATTTAAATTTTGAATACATATAAACTCGAGAAAAGATGATCAGATTTCAAAGATGTGGAAGATGGGGTCAGCCACCTGCCTAAATGGCACAATCCAAACAATTTAAGAGCAGGAGAAAAGTGTTTCAGTGATGTCTGTTGAACTGATCGTAACATTTATGGGCTGTCTGTAATTGTATTTGTTTCAAAATGTCTTTTACTGTTAAGCTCTGGAAGGGCTTATTTTAGGAGCTCTGAGTTCTAATTCTAACATTCACCAGCTGTGGAACTCAGCAATACTGTCAGGCTCGATTTAGACATGACTCTTAGGATCCGGCCAGTCTCTCAGCCAGCAGAGGCACTTTTCTCAGCTCAATACCAGAGCCCTCAGCAAACACAGGATTTTATAAAAGAGATACAATAAAACATGGAGTCGCTCAAACACCAGGACAGCTGAAGACACTCAAACATTTATACCAACCGCCTCAAGGAGTCTGCCTATCGAAGCACAAGATATCCAGAGAACTTTGACCACTGATGTTTCCTAAGATCGTTCCGCCTAATGTCCCTTGCCTTCTTTCAATCCCCATGGAAAAAAAAAAAAACCCACCTGCACTTCTCTTTGTTCCCTGGAGGCGCCCTTATTACCCTCTGTCTGCCTGCACTGAGGCACAGTGAATTCTGTGCCACATTGCTCAAACCAAAGCCTAGGGGTCCCAGCTGGTCTCTGCCTTGTTCTGTTCCTTACAGGTACAAATTACTTCCTGATTCACTTCCTTTTTGGCTGCTGACATAGGTATTTTCTCTTCCCTGCTTGCATGAGTTTTTTGAGGGAAACGTTAGAAAGAAGCAGTAGAAAGTAAGAGAGAAAGAGAGAGAGAGAGAAGAGAAAGTAGAAAAAGGGAAGAAGAAGGAGGAGGAAGTTGAGGAGGAAAAGGAAGACACTTTGGAAATGTAGAAATAAAAAACCACAACAAAGAGAATATACATTCGTGGCTTTTTGCTGGTTTGTGTTTTGAGACAAGGTAGATAACCTTGAATTCACTATGTAGCCCAGACTGTCACAGATTTCGTGTTGCAGATAGATATAAAGCAGATAGCTCTACATTAATTTGGGAAAAGCTCCAAACAACTGAAATAATACAAACACAGATACTCCTGACTGAGATGTTTTCATTCGGTTTAATAATATAAACCAGAAGTGTCTTTAGAAAGACTGTTCTTAAAGAAAACTCTTTGAGTCCTGTTTTGAAGGGGCATTTAAGGGGTAATTATTGAGTAAGTTAGACTCTGGTTAACATGCTTTCTATTAATACTGCAACTGCCTTGCCACAGAGGAGATGGGACATCATACCACAGTCTTTCCCACTCCCACTCCACCACCACCAGTCATCGTGGGGTAAAATGAAGAAAAAAGGATTTGGGACTTGGAGAAGAACGCTTTCTCTTTGAGAATGGCTGAGAGGGGTAGAAACCTAGGCCCCTGAGAGAAACAGCATGAGGTATGCTACACATAGACCATCAGGAAGGTGACTGTATATGGTGCTACGTCAGAAGAAATGGTGTGTAGGGCATCTCTGTTCAGAGGCTGGTCAATGGGCTCTACTTAGTTTTTTCTGGTCCAGAATTTCTGATGCTTAACTCAAAGATGGAACCCCTTCCGTGGACACTACTTATTCATACCCACAGAATTACACAGGAAATAGTGTTGGCCAGACTTCCTCCTAGCATGCATGGAACCACATCCTTGGGGAGATTGTCAGAACACACATTGATGGCCCCGCTCCCAAAGAGACAGTCAATCTGGGGTGACCTGAGGACTTGGATTTCTGAAAAGGATTCACATTTTGAATCCTGCCAGATCCAGGATTCACACTTCGAGAATGAGTCACAGACTGCAATGCTCTGATTCCTACTTTGCCTTTCTAGTGTAACACTTATCAAGGAGTAGTCATTGAACTCATGTCCTGAGCAGTACTTTGAGGGTAAGATTTAAAAATATAGTGAATGGTTAGATTATTATGGTAAAAATATATTGCCATTAATCCTCCCTCAAAACATTTCACCTTTCTTTGAACACATTTATCCCATCATTCTTGCCACTTTCTGAAGCAGTTCTGGAAATTGTCTTTCCTGAGTGTCTCAATTGTGTTGTCATGGCTGCTTCCATGTCCTGAATCAATTCAAGATGTTTGCCTTTCCTAGTCATTTTGGCTTTAGGGAAGGGCCAAAAGCTACATGGTGCCAGGTCTGATGAATAACGTGGATGAGGATGCATGGTAATGTTCTTACAAGTCTGTCTTTCCATCATATGGCACTGGGCCTTCATAGTCACCATATTTTTGACCATGCCTCATAAATGCCTCTCCTGAATGAGAGCCTCCAGAACTGCTTCAGAATGTGGCAACAATTACAGGATAAGTGTGCTCAAAACGAGGGGGGATACTTTGAAATGAATTAATGTCAACTCTGTCTTTTTTTAAAAAAAAGTCAAACATTCACCTTATCTTTTGCTTACATCTCATACAAAGACTCTTCAGTCCCAGAGAGACACCTTGACGAAGCAGATCCTATATATAAGATTCAAGAAACAGCCCCCACTCAGTCATAGCAAGGGTTATAAAATCAAGTCTATTATTTCAAGCTTCCTGGTTGTTGTGACCATTTCACAAGCCCATAGTGTCTTTGTTCCCAAGAGTAAAATACATGAAATGATATGGAGTTTTCCTCATTTCTATCAGCTCCCGTGCATTTTCTTCTGTCTTGCCACCTCAGGAGCCATTTGGGATACAGGCTTATGTTATCACAGCAGTTCAACGTCTAGTCAATTAAATCCGAAGAAACCCAGTCATCAGGCGAGCTGGAATGGATAACAATAAACAACTGGTGCTGCTGATTGGCTTGGCTGAATTGATTAAATGCTTCAGAGACACAGTAGAAACCCTTCAGTTTGTATGACAGCTTTACATTTCTGCTTCTCAGTAATTATAGTGTCTATTGAGCCAGTCCTTCCAAAAGAACACTGTGAAATGTTCTGAATTGTCACCTCATTTACAATGTATCATTATCTTTATTATATTTACCTGAAATAAAAAATTACCAAAAACAAACCTCAAGTGCATCAGGGTAGGTGGGTGGCCTGTTCCCTTGCCAAAGTTCACCTAGAGAAGTCGAATGTGCACACTATAACTATTTCTATGTTTTTGATGCAATTAAAAAATGAAATACATTATCAGCCCACAAATCCAAATGTGCTTCGTTCCAAGTTGCATTAGGCATTGCCTCTTGGCACAGTTGCTTATAGCAATGAACCTCAAAAAAGTGGCAAGATCCCTCATTCAGTGTTTCAAAGACTTAGTGAACCAGCCATCTACCCATCTGGAACATGCATCTCATGACTGGTAGCACTGAATTTGTGTCCCTCAGACACCCCAGTATGATGCACGTAATTGGCTATGGCCCTAGCGATCTCCCCTCAGATCCCATCACCAGCTGTACAATTCTGGCCACAGTTGCCATGCGGTACTCAGCCCATGACAGCATGACGGAGCATTCCTGGGAAACCCAAGTGTCCTTGCTGTGGCCTGCTGTGGTGCCCCTCATCACCAAGAGGACGGTATTGGGCAGAGGAGCCTCTGGGAGCTGACTGGCTCCTCCCTCATGAATGGATGTGGACCTATAGGAAGGAGCTGCAGGTGTGGGCTCTCTCTCTCCCACCGCATGAGGATGCAGCAATAGGTCCACACCCCGACGCCCAGTCCCTTCATCTTGGACTTCACAACCCTTGGACTATAAGGAAATAAATTTTTGTTTCATGTAAATCACCCAGCCTGAAATATGCTGTTGTTGGCAGCACAAACGGACCAAGACTGTCCTTTAGTGAATATGCTGATATAAGGACTGCCCAGTGGCCTGGCTTCCATATGGGTCAGACTTGGTTTTAGTCTGGTCTCTTTCTGCCTGCTCCCACTCTTTCTCCTTTTTCCTTTACCAGCATTACCCAAATAAATCTCTTGTGCATCTAATCTTAGCACTTACTTCTCAGGAGACTCAAACTAACACAATAACTAAACATCACATAAAACAAACTTGAAATAGCCTGTAGTTTATGAATGAATTTTAAGTAATAGAGGAAATAATACCATGCTTAAAATGAAGAAAGAAAAATATATGAAGGTTTAATAGCTTTTTTTTTACAGTTACATGCTAAAGCATTAAACCACTTGATGTATCTTGATGATATATCCTTAATAGTTGGCATATCAAAAATCCAAGGTAGCACATAGCTATGACTAAAAATCCACTTAAAGATTGATGGAGTCATTGAGAACTCTCTTGTGTGAAAATGTGTAATCTTTGATCACTCTTACTAGTATATTTTAGGTTTATCTCATTTCTTTTTTCTATTAGAAAATCTTTTTTTTTAAATCGGTACTGGGGCTCGAACTCACAACCGTGCAGTTGCAAGGCAGACGCTTATGCCGCTGAGCTAAATCCCCAGCCCCTCTATTAGAAAATCTTTACAGTAGCTATGCAAATGTCATTTTAAAATAAAGATAATCACCATTTAGTTCCATTGTACAATGATATACAATAAACTCATTTACCAGCTTAGTATGCTTTTGTCTATTTTTTATTCATATGTGCATACATAAAATATATATACATATATTATCACACATAAGAATATGTTGAGGTTATACTTAATATGAAATCTGATATCCCCCTTTTTCCCTAGGCTACTAAAATTTGTAGGGCCAAGGATCTAGCTCAGCAGCAAAAGTGCCTTCTTGGCACCACACAAGGTCGTGAATTTGATCCCCAATACCAATAATAATAAAAATAATAATAATAAATTTTTAAAAAATAATTTTTGTACAGTGATTTCAAGGGCTGTATGCTATTCTATAATTATCTCACTACTAAATTCAGTATTCCTTTAACATTTATATTTAGATAATTTATAATTTTCTGGCTACTAAAAACAGCCCATAAAGAATATCTTTGTTGATAAAGCTATACTGTCCTTTTGAAACTCTTCCCTTTGTATCTATTGGTCCTTTGATGTCCTTCCTGGTTTCCAGATAAGTTTGCATCTTGAGAAGAATCAACAGGCTCACTTCTCACATTCACAGAGCATTTCAGAAGCACTGGGGTAGCAATCAACAGACTCATTACTCCACTAACCTAGCAAGTCTCTTTATGACAGCATTCATAACCACAGAATCATGGAGTTGGAGGAGATAGTCCCAAACGTTCAACCCATGTTTAATAGTCTTTGATTTGCTTAGTGGTCCTGCCTCCTCCACAATGCCATAGGACTGAGGAGGCAGAGGAAACTCCATCAGTAATGGAGCTAGGATATTATGCTTGATGCCCTACAGAACACTAAACTGCATATTGAAAGACCATAGCTTCTGCAGCTCTCCACCTCACATAACTTATTGTCTGTGTGTTTTAAAATACTCTGGGCTCCGAAGTGTTAGAGCCATGTGAACCTGCTCACTGTGCCTTCCAATATGAACCCAAAGCAAAATATTGTTAGCTTGAAGGGTATTCAATCTTCCATTTAAAAGTTTTCTTTTGAGTTCCCTGCCTTTTTATCTGACTCAATCTTCACTTTAAAAAAAATGTGTTAAGTACTTAACACATGTGTATCCTTGGGCCAGGAACTGGGTTACCAAGACACTGTTTTTGATGTCGAGAAATCTCCAGTGGAAACTCCAAACACAGAGGAGAGGAATGAAGGGCAAAGAGGTACCTGAACAATCAGCCTAAGTGTCGGTGCCTGCCAAGGGCTGCCTCTCATGGGAGGTCAGGAAAGGAGGACAATGAAGGATGCTGAATTTGGAGAAGTTGAGGCTGGTACCTATTCTGCTCCTCAGAGAGACAATATGTGGAAGAAATGGGATCCCAAAAGTTTTTCAAATGAAGTGGCAAGATGCGGGGCCTGCCAAAAAAGAACATTTCAAGATCTAGCATCTAAATCTGTGAAGCATTCTTCCTGTTACACATGGGCCTGCATCTGATATTCTGTAAAATGGAAATAAGAGCTCTAGAATGCCCAGGAATGGCAAAAGCATGTTGGGAAGTCTTAGTAAATAGGAGCACAAACACCTAATGGCAGCTAGTGTACAGAATTAAGACTAAGTGCCTGGATATGCTAAAATGCATAGAAGAGAAAATGCAATTACTGCTCTACACCTCTAATTAGGTGTCTTTATTGCTTTTTAATGATAAGCACTCTTTATGAAATACAGAAGTTCTGGCCATTTGCTGTCATATTTTGTGAGCTTTCCCTTGGCTTTATCATCAAGGACTCTGGGGGAAATATAGGAAAGATACTGTCTCTTCTCTAATAGAGTCAGCATAGAAAGAGTGAGTTGTAGAATGTTAAGAAGGCTGACATCAATTGGTCGATGCTGGCCTAGGTTTTATTTTATGAATGAGGATACCGTGGCAGACTCACTATACTGTACCCAGTTGTATTAGTCAGGGTTTTACTAGAGAAAACAGATATAATACGAGACATACAAATGTATAAGAAATGATAAGATTGGCTTACAATGGACAGTCACAGAGCAGATGAGGAAGCGTGCAGAGGGTGTCTGCACAATGGAGGCCGGAGGATTCAATCCAAGGTCTGGAGTTCACCCTAGTGTCTCCTGCAAGTCCACACCAGCAGGCTGACGGGCCTACGACAGAAGGCCGAAGGCTCCACGATCGAAGGCTGAAGAGTCTATGCCGGAAAGCAGAAGAGTCAACACTAGAAGCCAAGAGACAATGTCCAAACCAGAGGCAAAGACTGGAGCTTCTCCAAAGAACGGAATGCATTGGTCTTCCCTCCTTCCCTTTCATACTGTCCAGGTGATGAGGCACCCTAGGGTGGGCCTTCTACACCCTAGGGTATAGAGATGCTAAACCCATTCAGTTAAGCTTCTAAATGTCTCAAGTTGACACAATCAACTAACCACTACACCAGTGTACCATGTTACCCAGATAGCAATTTTAGAAACCTGAAATTATAGCACAGAAGAGTTTTTAGGTTAGGCTGTCCTGAAAACAAAAGCCAACACTAAGGCTATAGAAGTTAAGTTGGCCCAGTGCTTGGGAGGCTGAGGCAGGAGGATCACTGCAAGTTTGAGACCAGCCTGGGCTACAACGTGAATTCAAGGGCAGCCTGAAATGCATAGTGAAACCCTGTCTCAAAAAAAAAAAAAAAAAGAAAAGAAAAAAGGTAAGTTGGGAGGGAAACCCAAGGACCAGGAATGAGATTACTGAGAGTGAGAAAGAACAGGATAAAAGTCAATATAGGGTGAGTTTTTACTGCTGTGGACATCAGAGACTCAATTCCACTGAAGATCCTTAAAAGAACTATGTGGAGAATGTGCTTTAGAATATTTTTCTGTGTAACAGGAGGTTGGAAAATTTATTCACTGACTTCCGTTTCTCATTTACTGACATTTGCCCCAGTCAGCTAGTTCTCCAGAGGAGCACAACCCACTGGCAGAGAGACAGATAGAAGGAAGATAGGTAGCTAGCTAGATAGATAGATGAAAGATAGATAGATAGATAGATAGATTGCTTAATAGACAGCAGAATTATTATGGGAACTGGCTTACACATTTATGGAAGTTAAGCCCCTCAGTCTACCATCTGCAAGCTGGAGCTATAGTTCAGTCTGAGTTTAAAGATTTATGAATCAAGATTTCTAATATCCAGTGGAAGGAAGGGATGGATGTCGCAGCTCAAGGACAAACTGAGAACTCACTCCTCCTCTGTCTTTTTGTTTTGTCTGGGCCTTCAATGAGTTGGCTGGTACCCACTTATACTGGTGAGAGAGGATTTTTTTAGTCTACTGATTGAAATGCTAAACTATCCTAGAAATACCCTCACAAATGCAATAGAAATGACGTTTTACCAGTTACTTGTATATCCCATGGCCCAGTAGAGTTGAGGTATAAAATTAACAATTGCAATCCCCTACAGCAGTAATCTATCCATACTTCCAGATCTTATTATGTAAGAAGAACAGAAAGTTCCAACACTAAAGCAGATCGATGCTTTTGTGCATGCTTGAGGCAAGACACTAGCCATTTATAGGGAATATCCAGTGTGCTAATTCCAGTGTGCCATCCTCATGTTCCTGCTGGAATCACATGGCTAACAGGACATAGTCCAGAAGAAAGCCACCATTGACTTCTCAGTGACACAGTGACATTGTCTTCATAAAGGGATTTTGGGAGGGACCTTCCTGGGGAAGACAGCTATTTGTTAGATTCTCTGCTGTCATGTAACCAATCTGTTTTAATGTACCCTTCTAACTCTCCTGTCCATACTCTGCCAAGGTAGCTGGGGTATTTCTGCCTCAGTTGTTACGTGCTATCATGTCCAAACATCAAAGAACCACTGGATCAGCAACCTATTAGATCAGGAAGTTAAACTCTGAGACATGGGAGGGTGATCCCAGGTCAATAAACAACTTCCCTAAACAACTTTCCATTCTACCTCCTTCAGCCCAGTCTTCAAGATCCACTCCCCCGCATGTTCTCAAGTTCCTGCCAGTACATATTAGTAAGATCCCACAGTTCTTCCAGAAGGAGCTGTCTGCGCCTGCAGCAGGCACCGCTTGGGCTCTGCTCAGAGCTGATCCTAATTATTAATCTGGTCATAATGATGGAGATGGTGGTAAATCTTGAAAAAATGGCAAGCAGCATTTTACATCCAAGGGCTTTCTGTGGTCTGTTGGCAAAGAGGGACCACTCTTTTCGAGCAAGGTGGAGGGGATACACTTCTTCCAATCTAGAGGGATATAGGACTTCAAAATTCCCAGTCATATTCTCAAAATAAGTGACCTCATTTTTCAGCATCTTTCTGCTTTGGTGCAAGGCCTTCGAATTCACCAAAGGGCACCTGTCAAGGATGAGCAATCAGCCTCCCTACTGCGCAGCACACCTGCCCCTCATCAGTGGGAGATGAGACTCTCTTTAAGGCTGCCATGTACTTTCTGGAATCCACGGCATGCCCTGAATTGATAGATCATCCATGATTCTCTTTCTTCAAGGTTCAAAGTTTCTAGAACAGACAACAAAAGCCAGCCCACTTCATAGTCCATATATTTATCCTTTTGAGTAAAGACCCACTGAGAAGTCAGTACATCCCCCTGTAAGTAACCCTCATCTCCATCATCCGCCAGTGAGATTCTTGTTAACTGATGAAACAGTTCACCAGAGGTTTTCATATCCCACATACCCCTGGCAGTGGGGTCCTTGCTGTTATTCAACAGCAAGGTTTGAGGGTCCTGTACTGAGGCTATGCTATTTCTAGGGCCACTTCTATTTGATACAGTTTGGGTTCTCCTAAAGCAAAGTCTGTAACGGGACTTGGTGGGGTGACTTATTTGAGAGGTGATCCCAGGAAACTGAATCAAAGGACAACAGTGAATTGGGAAAGGGAGAAAAGCCAATTAAACCCACATTTTAAGTTGGTAACTGAAGAGGGCAATTGGGATTCAGTCCTCTGGGACTGGAGTATTAAGCGGACAGCACCTCAAAAATTGTCCTACCAAGGATGCAGCAGCCCCGAAGAGCTGGGGTATTTGCCTATGCACTTTTTCCCCATTGGCTCTGTTTGTCCTTGGAGGTGTTCTTTCCCCCACACTGATGCCCCATACATACCTTCCAGACCTTCTGGGGGACTCAGAAAAGCAGAAAGACAACATAGTGTGTGTCCAGGGTGGGGTGCCGGTCACACCTGCAGAATTGTTCCCAAGACTGCACTGAAATCAGGGGCTGTGGTTCAGGACACTCCAACCACCTGCTGTAAAAAATTAATGAGTTAGAGAGAGAGACTGAAGGAAAACTTACTGATATTTTAGAACCTTGATTAATCAACTATTCTGAAAAACTGCAAAAGTAAGAATTGGTAAAAAACTCATGAAAAGGTTTCTCCAGGCAAAATCTGAGGGATACCAATGACTTAATGCTGAGAACTAGGGAGAAAGGTGCTTCCCTTTCCTGAATACTAGAAAATTGAATGAGATAGCTCAGGTTTTTCAGAATAAACTAGGAAGGAAGGATAGCGATTATCCACCCCCCCCACACACACACAATGGGGCAAGATCAAACAGGGAGTGGCTGGCCAGAGACCAGTGAGTACTTTAATCTTCAGGTACACTGTTGTACACTAATGTAAGAGCATACATATTTAATATTGTTCTGGAAAAGTTTGCATCCAGAAAGCCATGTCTGCTGAACAGCCTTTGCAGTACTGTACACTGGAGGTTCTGTGCAGAAGGGTAAATGTTCACAGCATCAAAAGGCTGTGGATCTAGGTTCTTTCTCATGATGGAGAAGACCTTGTTCCTCAGCCCAGCAAACCTCAGCTGGTAGCAGCAGAAAGCTGTCCTAGAAAAGCAGCAATAGCACCTTCCCAGAGAACTGTCTACTAGTTAGCCTAAAGATACTTGTTTCTCATGGAACTCGACAAGAAATAGCTTCTATCTGACCTTGACCGTATGTTAGGCTAGGATATGTAGTAGCATAGAGGTTCACTGCTGTAACAAACACCCCCAAATGTCAATGGCTTATAAATATACACAAGATTTCATTTTTGCTCACATTATAAGCCAGTTAAATCAGCACGGGTGTCCTCTCCATGTAGTACCTCAGGGGTCCAGTGGCTTCTGTGCCTCCCTGAGCTTTAGAGTCCTCTGTTTCCATCCAGCCAAAGTATACAGGGGGAGAATGACAATGAGGGAGTGTGGAGGACTTGGAGGCCTGAGGATGCTATGACTTCTGTCTGCATTCTTTCCCACAGAGAGTCACATGGTCGCACTTACACACAGAGGAGTGTCAGGGTGGTCTTCCAAGGAGCCCTCGAGCAGCATGAAAAAGATCACAGAGAATTGTCTCTGCCACAGATTGTACTCTGTTTACAATTGCACTAAATGATGCTCCCCAGAGGGAAGAGCATCACTGACATAACTCTAGAGTTGCAAATATTTTCATGTTTTTAGTTTTTGTCAAGAAGTTATTTAAATTGATGCTCCTGTCATTTCTCTCAGGAGGTTAAATAGGACCTACTTTCTGTCCTTCCTCCCTAACTTCCATCAACTCCCGGTCCAAACGTTACCTCTCAGGGGGGCCAGTCCTGAGCAGCCCGTTTAGAATGGCAACCTACCCATCACATTCTATGTCCTTAACTCTGTCCTGTTTCCCAAAACATATATCATCACCTCGCATAACAAACCTCAGTTACATTTCTTTCTCACTGGATACTTTCCCTGTTTGAAGAATGTGGGCGGTGAGGGCAGAGACTTTTGTCTGATTCACTGAGATGTTTCAGACTAGAAATGTGAATGATCCACGCTACATGAGTGGATGGATGAATGAATGAGTGAGTGAACAGGGAGCCACAGGGAGGTCCAAACACAGAGCTGATGTCTAAATGTTTTAAAAAATTTGCTACAGTAAATGACGCATTATCATTAGCCCTTTGCTTTCAACATACTTATCTCATCAGAAATTTACCACTTCGTGAAGCAGCTCTGGAAGGGTCTTTCCTGAGTGTCTCCACCAGGTATGATAAAAAGAAATGGTGAATGCTGTTTCCAAGTCCCATCCAACAGAAATGCAGAGTCATAGCGATCTTAGAGTGTGTCCTCATTCACCTTATTCACTAGATCCGGCAATACCAGACCCCTGGTTTTTCCCTAAAGTCAACACGACTGTAAAAGGCAAATGTTTTTCATTGATCCAGGACATTGAGACAGCCAGGACAGCACAGGTACAGACACTCACAAAAAAGGACTTCAGGACTGCTTCAGAATATGGCAAGAATGTTAGAAGAAGTATGTTCAAAAGGAAAGTATTCTGGGAGAGATTAAAGGCCATATGTCTTTTACTGTAGTAATAACCTTTTTAAAATTTAAATATTCACCATAGTTTTCTATCACACCTCACATTTATTCAGGTGTATAATAGTGATACTATTCACAGTAGCCTAGAGATGGAAACTGACAGGTTCTGCTAGCCTGGGGCTTAACTATCTATAGCATGACATCCTCCCAACCTGGTAACAGACCCAGAGAAACAACTCATCTCCCTAAGAGTAACTTCTACATTCTCTTTCTCATTCCAGAGATAAACCTCCTGCTCCCTCTTTGCATGCGCACCCAGCCCTCTCCAATCCCAAGACTCCACAACCACCCAAGACTCCACCCCCAGCCCCCAGTAAATCTGTCTCCTGTTTCACACAGCCAGATGCTTTCAAATCAGTGGTTAATATGTCATTTTGTCCACCTCCCAAATTCTTCCCCCAGCCAAAACTAATAAAAGTAGTTCCACTTCTTTGTTCCAGCTGAGAGCCACTACACCCCTATAAAGCACTCCCATGCCCTCATTAAAGGTCTCTTCATACTTTGTTTCCTTCTTATCTCTCCTGCACTGCTTTAGATTGAGTGCCACAAAATACTCAATCAGAAACAACTCATGTCCATTGACAGATGAATAGATAAACAATATGATGTGTATCATTATGTATACACACACACACACACACACACATTTATCCTGAAAAAGGAAGGAAATGATCCACAGTCCTGCTTCTGGTATAAACCTGAAAGAATTGGAAGCAGGGCATCAAAGAGATGCTTGCACACTCATGTTTGTAACAATGCTATCACAACAGCCAAGAGATGCAGGTAGCACAAATGTCCTTTGGCAGATGAATGGACAAACAAAACATGATATATGCATGGACTATTATTCAGCTTCTCAAAGGAAGGAAGTCTTGTCCCATACTATAACATGGACAAAACTTGAAGACACAATAGTAAAGGAAATAAAATAGTCACAAAAAGACAACTTAAAGTAATCCAATTCATTGGAACAAAAAGCAGAAGAGTAGTTACCAAATCAAGAGCTTGAGGAAGGGGAAACAGGAACTATTTAATTGATGCAGAGATTCAGTTTAAACTGAGGTGCAGAAGCACTGAATCACTTTGGGCGCAGGAGTGTCAAAACCACAGTACCACTTACTGACTTTTTTCTTTCCTTTTTCCTAAGTGTGTGTGTGTGTGTGTGTGTGTGTGTGTGTCTGCTACAGGTGATTAGACCCAGGGCTTTCATATTAAACTACATTCCTTCCCTTTTTTCTAAATTTTGAGACAGGATCTCTCTAAGTCATTAAAATTTTCCAAGCTCAAACTTGGAATCCCCGACCTCAGCCTCCCAGAGTCCTGGGATTACAGGCGTACACCACATGCACCCACTGTAAAAGGATATGGATCAAGAACATGCACCTTTAGTTCATTTCAGCAGTTGTGACAGGATGCCAGTTACTGTGCAGGACATGTGTGCCATGTGACCTGACGTTCCACATGTCCGCTATTTTATAAAATGTCCTTCTGACTGTGACAAGAAAGCCAAGGTGTGCAAAATAATTCTTTATAGGAGCCAACTTGAAGTTTTCGCCACAGGGTACACTGAACGATGTAAATTTAAAAGCCTATGACTTGCTGATAGGAGAGAGAAAAAGACAGTAAGAGAGAAACAATCTCCTTTATGGAACAATTATAGAAAAAATAATTTATATAGAAAAATCATTGTTTCACAAACTTTATATCATAATTATTCAGGCAATGATTAGTTAAAGATATTAACTTTATTGGGAGAAAGTTTGAGAATAGATAGTTCCATTATCTCAACTTATCACTCTATATGTTATTTTTACTTAGAAAGGGGAAAAATGATGGCTTCACAATGAATATGTCTAGAAGACACACCTTAAATAAGAGATTAAGCTGTTTCTTCTAATAATAGAGCAAATTAATAGTCTGTGCCACTTATTTATAAATTATGAAGAGATAATACACAGTAACACCTATTTGGCATTCCTGCCAAATCTTTAATTTGAATGTAATTACAAAAGACAATCCAGAATTATGGTATACTGTACAAGATAACAATTCAGACACTTCAAAAGGTCAGTGTAAGAAAAGAAAAATGAAAAGGGAGTATATTAGTCTGCTTTTTATTGCTAGGACAAAATACCTGATTCCCACAATTTTATTTGGCTCATAGTTTCAGCGGCTTCAGTCCATGGTAACCTGGAAGAAACAGCACGATAGAAGGGTTGAGGGAGGAAAAATGCTCTTGTGAAGGCAGCCAGAAGCAAAGAGAGAGAGATTAAATGTGCCAGAGAGAGACATTTTCCAAAGGCACATGTCCAGTGACCCAACAGTGAGCAATTCACTGATGAGTACAGTCCCCACATGATCTAATCACCTTTTGAAAGGCCCACCTCTAAAGACATGAGACTTTGAGATCTAAACCATAGCAGGGGGACACTATTCTACATTAAGGGGACTAAAGGGCTATGGTAAGCAAACATTGAATTTGTTGTGAAGGTTAACAGAGGTAGAATGTCATTGCAAGTATAATTTGTGTTAGTGTTGTGATGTTTACAACTTATTTTTGCATATAAAGAAATATATTATACTTTGAATATATAAATATATCCGAAGAAATATATTTATATAAAAGATTACTTGTAGCATTTAGCATTTATATACATATTTATGGTTTAGATCTAAAATGTCCCCCCCAAATCTTATGTCTTCAGAGGTAGGGTCTGGTCAGAAGAGACAGGTCATTGGAGGTGTGACCTGGAAATGTATTCTTGTCCCTAGCTCCTCCCTCTTCTCTCTGTTTGCTTGCTGCCATGAATTAAATAGCTTTTGCCTCTGCCATGATATTTCTATCTGGGAGCTAGATAATCATGGACTAAACCCTCAGAAACTATGAGTCAAAATAAACCTCTCCTCCTTAAAGACATGGGTGTCTGACATTTTGTACCAAAAATGACTATTACATACATATATAAATATAAATGGATATACAGAGCCAGAAAGAGAAGACTTAAAAATCATGACAAACCTAGTATCCTTAGTGTCCAAATTATGGTCTCAAAAGACTATTTCTCACTAAAAAGGACTGAAGGAAATGACAGATCCCAGGTCTATGGCAAAAAATGACAAGATGAGTTTGGAATATCTCATCTCCCAAATACCAAAGATGCTATCAATAACTGCTAGAGTTATAGCAAAAACTTTTAGGGGACAATTTGAAGAAACTCCCACTAACCAAAGGTGGGACATTTACAACTTCAATAATGGTAATAGTAATTTTAGTGAATTGAAACTAATTAAATATGTTGAATCTATGAAAATATATATATATAAAATTGATGCTATAGGGAATCAATTCATTATCTTGAAACATGGTTTAACTAATGTCAAAGAATCAAGAACCTACCCTGTTTTCTTATGTGAACCGTGTCACTGGGATATTGCCATATAATAAAATTTTGACTAACAGATCAAAGAGAAATTTTTAGAATTAGAATATTTCCATTTTGTAAAACACATGAACTTCCATATATACGTGGTAACCATGAATGGCCACTAACTTCACAAGAAGAGAAACCAGCAGACTTGCCTCCTATGGAACTGCCTTGCATCTTTTAACCTTGGCAAAGGAACCAAACTGAAATGGATCCAGTCTCTGGATTCCACTGTCAACTTGCAGGAGGTCCCAGAAGACAAATGAATGCACTGAATTACCCCTAAAGTGTACAATCAGCAAAATCCAATCTGTGAAAAACCACAGGGCCATGGACTGAAATGAAATACAAGATTTAAACTCAAAAGATGTTTTGTTTTCTTGAGGTGCTAAGGATTGAACCCTGCATGCTAGGCAAGTGCTCTACCACTGAGTTAACCCTTTTCCCCAGTCCTTTTTATAAAATTTTATTTCGAGACAGGATCTCACTCAGTTGCCCAGGTTGGCCTGGATCTTTCTGCCTCAGGCTCCGGAGTTTCTGGGAGTGCAAGTGGGTGCCATCAGAACAGTTTAAAAGATGTATTTTTTAAATTAGCAAAACAAAACTATATTGTCCAAAGATTAATGATTACAGTGTTTGGTGATTACACTATTTGCAAAGCAGTAATTACTACAAGAGGAATTAGAGGAAGCACGAATTCATCACTATGATGAGGGCACTCAAAAAAGGCTTCAGAAGTGAAAAGCTATACAGTATGATTAGATAATGAAAACGTGACATCTGTATATAATGGAATATGGCTCAGCTACAAAGAAGGACAAATTTGAGACATTTGTAGACAAATGGATGCAGCTGGAAATACAGTGAAATCAATCAGACACACAAGCTCGAATACTGTGTGGTATCTGTCATTTGGATACAGCAAAATACAAACTAAGAGAAAAATAAAGAAGGATGGAAGGAGACAAAGAGATGGATCTCTTGAGGATAAAAAGGAGTCCAGGGGACCTAGGAGGAGGGAAGGGGGAGGGGCTGGGGAAATAGATACAGTGAAGTTATGCCAGGTACAAGAACCTTAGTGAATGTGGGCATCATATGCCATAAACATGAGCTAAGACTAATAATATCAATAAGAATGAAAAGGGATAAAGGGGAATTAGAGGAGGAGGAAGGATGAAGAGAGAAGTGGATTAAGAAAAGAAACAAGCTATATTGTGTACATGTACACACTCTCCAGGGTGATTGTAAACTGCATGCATGTAAAAATGTACTAATAAACAAATTTTAAAAGTGGGTGATGAATTTTAAAAAGTAGTGAAAGCAAAGTCTTATTTTTTTTACTTTGGTAGTAACAAAGTTTTTCAGTTTTAAAAATTCATTGTCATACATATCTTTTTTAATATTTCAATACATTGTCTATCTTTTCTTTTATATTTCAAATAAAATGACTAAAGAAGGAAAAATACTTTGGATACACAACTACCAAACCACGTGTAGACCTCGTTTGGACAGCAATTTGAACAAACCAATTGTGCAAGTAGACATTTATGAGTTAATCACAAAAAGTAAACACTGAATAGATCCTTTGTGATATTAAGAAATTATTTTGCTTTTAGGCATAATAATGGCATTGAATGTTTTAGAAAAGAAGGCTTTTTTTAAAAAAAAGATACATATTGAAATATTTTCAGATAACATTTGGGATTTTACTTCAGAATAAACCACTGGGGGTAAAACAAGTAGGAGTGTAAGTGAAATAAATTTGCCTTATGTTATATTAGCAATCTGTTCTCAAGGTACACGGCAGTTTACTGTACTACTCCCTCTACCTATATGCTTGAAACTGCCACAAGAAAAAGATATGTTTTATTAGTATGATTTGATTAGTAGTTCACAAGCTAAAGAAAGATGGGCCTGTCAGTTCCATAAGTGAGTTGCTCAAGCAGGGTCCTCCATCTTCCATGAACTGTTGGGGAAATTCTCCAACACAAGACAGTTGGGTAGACAGAAAGCTCAGGGCCAGGTATTATCTGTCAGATAAAATGTCTCTGGGTACCAGCTATCCCAGTGCTTCTTTCAGATCAGACCAAGCAAAATAAAACTTGCTGCCATTTCTGTTAGGAGGTCTGGGAACCGAGGAGCACAGGCACCCCCAGCCACAGAGAGCGTGGACCCTGGGGCCTGGGGCCCACCCTGATGCACCTTGCAGGCTAGAACCTTCCATTTCATGCTGCAGAACTTAAGGTCCAGACCTGACATCTGCCTGTAAAGATGCCGCCCACACTGATCCAACAACTGCTCAATCTCAAGTTAGCACCCGAAGTAAAACACAATAATGTGCTTTGTTTTCAAAGCCTCACTGCCTCAATTTTGTGCCGGCATCAGCACCATATGCCTACCGGGGTGGCAAATTGAGAAGAAAATGTTTCCATGACCATACTGCCGATTTTAAAAATAACATATTTAACGAGCCAGCTGTGATAAGACAAAAAAGCATTAATAATCATTTCTGACGTTTATTTCATCCTAAATAGTCCTCAAATCTTACTGAATATTTTCAAAACTATAATACAGACATCATACAGATGGCCCATTTGATGGGGTCTATTTTAAACAGATCCTCCGGAAGATCACTGTTTTTATTGAAAGACATAGAAAATAATTTATCCTACCTCAAGACTATAGAAAAAAAAATATATATATATATGATTTGGACAAACTGACTCATGTCTTAGAAGGGAGTACTGTAAGTTAAGGGAGGTACAGTTATTTGTCCTCTGGAATGTGAAAATATTAAACGCTTGAAAAAGGAGTTAAACTATATAATCAATCTATAATGACCAGAACAGAGATTGCAGATCTACCGAGTAGCTAGCTGTTGGTTCAACAAGACTAAGCTATAAAAATGAATATATTCTGATTTCCAAAGAATGTGTTCATCCAACGCGTGTGAGCACTGGTAAGAGGGGGTGACAGTCACGGAAACAAAGGAAAATTGGGTCAGTAAGGCCAGGGTTGGCTGTGTGCATTTAGATATTGTTCAAGGAGCAGGAGCCCTAATCAGAAGTTGTGAATTCTGTGCGTCTCATAGTAAGGTCATTTGTTCTATGAGCCTTGCATCAGGCTGGTGAAACTCAAGGCAGAGGTCACCAAATGAAACACTACCCTCACCTGGCTCCCAGATGGGTTTTTTGGCCTCTTCATGATATTCTTTTTTATCAAGTTAACTGAAAACATTTACTAAATGAAAAAAATTTACATAAAATTCATTCCTTACTTTCTTTGAAAATGCCCACATTCCCAAATGGTACCATGGAGGAAGAACTGGTAAAACTTGTGCCCCAGTGACTGCCCCTGGCTGTCTGCAGCTTCCACCTAGTTGCCCTCCTTCCGTGCTCTGAGCTGCCTGGCTCCTGGAAGCTTCGGCATTGGCCACAGCAGCCTACTACCTTCCATGAATCAGCCGCTCTGGGTTCTGAGTCACCACTCCTCCTACGGTTTTCTGGTTCCAGATTGACTTTCTTTGTTGATCGGAGGATTCATGCTAGTGTGGCAAATTTATGTGTCATGAGACAGTAAGAATTTGACAATTTGATTGTATTTTTCATTCTCTAGTAACTCAGCTTTGAGAGATTGATCGATTGCTGGATGTCAAGAAAACCAAATATCAGTGCTGAGGATCCAAAGGCTGAGGATCCAAACCTTATAACTAAATTCACAATAGTCACACTCCTCTGGGAAAGTGACTTGGGGGAGAACTACCCAGTGTTATCATTTGGGATCCTTTGGAAATCAGGCTTTTTCCACTTTTATTTTATGTTTAGAAGGTACTTCATGCACCGATTTTGTTTTATTAATCATGTTTGCTTACAACATTCTACTTTGGCATCTAGTCATGTATGTCTGTGTATAAAACCTGAAAATGAGAAATTAGGTTAGTGGTGGAGCCTATAAAGTTTCAGTTTAAAACTAAAACTATCTTTGTCTTTCCAGTCACTTCCTCTGCAGAATGTTGGATGTATGTTTTTGATTCCTTTATTAGTGTCACACAGCATGACTCTTGAGAAATTGTGATAGAATTTTTGCCTTTTCTAATTCAAATTCTTTTCTACTTTGTTAATTCCATTGCCTCTGCAGTCACCCACTAGCCTCCTTTATTTTATAATTTAGAAAATTTTCACCTACATATTGCACCTTAATTGTGTTATATGCCAAAAAGCAAGATGATTGAGAAAGAAAATCTTAAAAACACTTCCTACACATTCACACATTGCAGAGCCCTTACATCACAGGCATTTTGGAGTCCCACTGTGTCTGGGCGAATTTCAGAACAATTCATGAAGGAAAGAACTTAGGCAAAGATGAACTCTGGAAGATTCTCTTTAGCAAGAGAATTGCAATGCTGACTCACCTAACAGCTCTGAAATGCTTAAAATCCTCCAGCTCTTTCCACACCACAGTCATAAACATAGGCATTTCATTCATTCATTCATTCATTCATTCACTTATTCACTCATCTAAAAGATGGTTATAAAGCATCTACTCTACAGAACTACTGTTTCATTTTTCTGATGGAAAGCAAGGACTTCCTAAACTCAGAATCAGTGATTATAATGGTAATAGACAGAAAAGGATATTTTCCCCTTTGCAAACACCTAAGTGGTTTCAGCTGTTTTGTTCCTGTGCTCCCCAAAAGAACCTTTTGGCAACTTACAAAGATTTTCAAAAATTGTCAACTAGAGCTACATTTATGGTCTATTAAGATACCCTGGGATGTCAAATTGGAGATTGCTATAAAATTCAGGTTGAAAGCTGATAACTACACAGAGACTATTTCTGAATACTGCTTCCAAATTATTAAAAAACAACAAAACATCAGAAATTCATTTTTCCATCTCTGTCCCTCATTTATCATTCTTGTGTCAGCATCATGCATGGTGAAAATATCTTAAAGTAAACAACAGGTATGTAGTACATTGAGAAAAAATAATTGAATAGATTACTCAATTGTATTTGAAATGTACCTCTGGTTTTTTTCTTTTGCAGTTCTAGGGACTGAACCCCAAAGCCTTCACACTGAGCTATATCCCCAGGTTTATTTATTTACTCATTTATTTATTTTTCAGATAGGGTCTAGCAAACTCACCAATCTGCCCAGGCTGAGCTGAAATTTGTGATGTTCCTGTCTTAGCCTCCCACAGTGCTGGGATTATAGGCATGCATCACCACACCCAAATAGCATATTATTGAATTAATAAATCAGCCATACATAAAATGTTCCCAACTGAGCAAGCTTCCAAGGTTGGCATTTAAAAACTAAAATACAGAGGGAACATTCCATCTTCAAATGAAAAGAAGCTGACAGGAGATGGAGCTCATGATAAAGCACTTGTGTAGTTCAGGGTTCAATCCCAGAAAAAATAAAGAAGGAGAGGAGAGGAAGAAAGAAAGAAAGAAAGAAAGAAAGAAAGAAAGAAAGAAAGAAAGAAAGAAAGAAAGAAAGAAGAAATGTGCTAATTTTTTTATTAAGATCACAAACTGAGTTTATTTTGAGACTGATAAAAAAGCAGGAAAAAATGACTCCATTATAAAAGAATAAATATTGATATTTTAATTATAGACTCAACAATCAAGCTCCAGTAACTTAAACCAGGCACTTTGGCATTGGTGCATGAATTTTACTTCCTAAAGACTGACATGTTTCCTACTTTCAGTGAGTACTTAGAATTCAGACTGAGACAGGAACATCCCAGACATCATTGTAATGTAAGCATTAATGTAAAACAACCATTTTTTTTGTCAATATAGATTTGTTCAACTAAAAACCTGTTCTTTCTGTAAACTGTCAGTAACAAGCCAAGGAGTTTAGTAACTTGAAAAATAGAGTTTTGGAAACTATGTGAGATGAAGTGTTGTTAAAATCATGTCGAGGTACTGTTAAAAGTTGAGAGACAGCAGACAACTGTGCTATTTTATCATAGACGAAGATAGGATAAAGATCGTGTTTCATGGGGGAATTCTATAATTTTAAAACTGCCTTGGCACTTTACAGGTAGGCTTAGAGACCTGGAAGCCAATGCGGACATATGATGGTCTCATAGGGTGCATCTGATATGGCAATTTATTATGGAAGGAAAAATACATCAAGCTGAATGGTAAGGATCACATATTCTGCCAGTATCTATGGTATCTCCTTCCAGGAGCAAGTATACATATTTACCCATCCTGCTCAGAACTACCACCCACGGTTCCCAACTTGAAGTACAGATGCTATGTTTGGATGTGGTCTGTCTCCTGAAAATTCATGTGCTAGGAGCTTGCTTTCCAGAGTGGTAGGGTTGAAGTGGTGGAACCTTTAAGAAATGGAGTCTACTTGGAAGTTATTAGATCTTTGGGGGTGCCACCCACAGAAGGGATTCATGCAGACCTTGCAGTGTGTTAGTCCTCCCAAGAGTGAGCTGCTACAAGAAAATGTGAGCCTGACCTCTGGATCTTCGGTTTCCACATTGTCATGTTGTGATGCATCCAGGGAGTCCTCACCAGAGGCCGGGCAGATGCAGCCATCCAATATTGGACCCTCAGTCTCCAAAGCTATAAGCTAAATATACCACTTTTCTATACAAATCATCCAGAATTGGGCATACAGAGTCTATGTGATGTTGGCCAGTTTCTATAACCTGAGTCTAAAATTTTATCTATTGCATTAATAAACTATTATCTATCAAAATAGAATAAAGATGCCTATCCTAAAACATAAGTTATTTGTCTTAGTTACTTTTTACTCATTGTTGTGCTCAAAATTAGGGAAGGAAAGGTTTATTTCTTACAGTTCTTGGAGGTTTCAGTCCATATTCAGTTGACTCCAAGGCAGCATGGTGTGGTGGGGCTGCCGTTCATGGCACAAACAGCAAGGCACCAACTGGAGAGAGAGAGAGAGAGAGAGAGAGAGAGAGAGAGAGAGAGAGAGAGAGAGAGATGCCTTCTTCCCTGCTGATACATTGTATCCTGGCTGCACCCCTGGGCAGGTGAAACACTCACACTACCAATCCAAGTGCTAGACAACAAACAAATCACAAATGCTAGATTTGGTTGAGTCCATAATTGTAAGAGGCTTGGGGGCCACTGACATAAACCATGACACTATTTTAATGGTCAAATGAGATTACGTGCTTCGTAATGCACCTAATGGATAGAAGAAGAGATGTATCACCTACCTCTCCTTCCAGAGCCACTGCTGGACCCAATGAAACACAGTCACCACTTTTGATTCCTGTTTTACCTTTAACTCATAAATGTGGTCACCACAGTGGAACTATAGGAGCTATGTCTGGTTCTTTCATATTCTTGCATATTAGTAAGGTAATGTGCAAGTCCCTCTGGCTGACTTTGGTGAGGTGTCGAGAGAGATGGCTTTCTTGAAGACAGTAGATGGAGGCGAATATATACTCGCACTTCTGTATGGTAGCACATGTAAGCCCCCACCCCAATGTACTTGAGAATAGTGCTGTGCATGCAAGAAACACAGGTGGAAATCATTTTTCACTATAATCAGGGTTGAACATCCCACCCTTACTCATGTTTGTTTCCTCATTTGTGCCATTGTTCAAATATTTCCTTTGCAACAAGGCTACCATACTGACAATAGCAGCCTCTTCCTCATGCTGATTGTCCTTTCTTATCTATTCTGTTTTCTTCTTCTTCAGCCCCATTAATCCAATGGAGAACATTGTTTTCAGATGTATAATATCTGTTGTTTATTGTTTGTCTTTTCCAGTTACAGTGTAATGGGGAGGAGAAATACTTATTTTGTTCTGAACTGATCAGTACTATATTGAATGAATGAATGAATGAATGAATGAATTTATTGAGGTTTGCTTGTTCCCAAGAAACTCTGGGAAGCTTCCTGAGTTAGTAGGTCAGAAACAGCTAGAGAGGTGGTCTGGTTGTATTAGGGAAAGGAGTGGAAGGAAGATTTCAGTTATTTTATTTTTTCACCATGTGAAGCATTATATATGTTTCAGACATCACTGTTTCTGAGGTCAACAGCCATCCCCAATGGGCCTGACTTTTCTCTCTCTGATCTTTCCAAAGAGATCACTTTTCCTTCTTTTTTCCCTTAATTTCTCTGTCAAGCCTAAAAATATCTAATGTTCTTTCTGCTACATATGCGTCCATACATATCTTTTCTGTGTAAATGAATGTTTTAAGAAAAGTGTGAAAATGAACTTAATTTCAAAACACAGATGTTCTGCTCAAATATGGAGTGTAACAAAGTCTTCAGTAAGGATTGGCTGAACAACAGTAACAAAAGAGGATGGAAATCAAGCAAGAAGAAAGATGCTAACTGGAGAGGGTTTTAAAGACTAATGGTACGTGATTGTGCATGGTTCCCAGGGGTCAAGCACTGAGCTGCAGGTGAAATGAGCGCTGAGCTGGGAACAGGCACTCAGAGAGATTCTTTGCTGAGCATTTTCCTGTGCTCCTGGGCTGCAGCCTCCCTCATTCCCATCAAAGGCTTGTGCTGTTATGACATGTGAGGCAAATGCCTTGGAGAGACTCAGAGAATACAAACAAGCAAATCTGCAGCACAGTGTGAAGAAAACAGAAGGGGCCTGTGAGTCGGGAAGTGTTAAACACCATGAATTCATTTCTGTAGTCACCAGCAGAAGCAATGTGATCTAGACAAGATGAAACCAGGAGCCCTACCTTGGAATCTCCAGCATGTTGGAATGGCAGGTATAATTTTAAAATAGATATGCACTGCTCTTCCCTTCCAGACTCTCTCATTCACCTTTCTCCCACGTTTTCCAGCCAGTTTCAGGGAAGTGAGTTATTATCCTAATTAAATTCCTCCAGAGAAAGGAAAAGAATAACCTCAATCCTTCTTCATTTCTCTCCTCTGGCAAAGTAGACAAGATAGTGATGATATCAGTCTTTTATTGCCTTTTGCTACCAGGGAGTTAATGAACATACATTAATACTCCATGATAAGCAATGCAAAAATATGAGGCACAGCAAACTCATAGCAGTCATGAGTTACATATTTCTAACCCTTATTGTATGGAAAATGACTTTTAAATTACTACATTAAGATCTGACCAGCCCTAGACCCAGTTGGCGCTTTTTATGTACTTCTATGAATTTTAATTATGTACATAATTAAAATATGAAGTCATTTGAAATATAATGATTTATTCTTGATTTCTTGAAAAAGTATTTCTCCTTATGAAGAAAGAACAGTAGTCCTCAAACATTGAAAATTGCCAGAATTATACTTTTCAGTGACCTGAAAATATCTTGAATTAAAATAGTCCAAAAGGTTTTATAACTGACTTGTTACTTTGTCTATTATACTGAATCCACTAACCTAGACAATCCTGTTAGTGTAATTGGAAATCAAAAGCAATGTTTTTTTTTAAATTGCTGCCTGATATTCCTTGGTGTTTACTTTTGCTTTTTTCTTGAAACACTATAAAAGCACCACCCCTTGAGAGCTGCCTCCACCACCCCTGCTCCATATTAGAAATGACACCAGAAAAGAAACTAGCTGCTTATCATTCAGGCCTTTGCCACCCTCCATACCTACTGCCATGACTGCAACTCTTTTCCCACTACAGGAGACACAAAGTGGAAGAAGAGCAGGTCCCATCACAGTTTCCAGATTACAAAAACACCCTGCCCAAGGGAACAACCCACAGCCCCCAGGCAGCAGTCACAGGGAGAGGGCTTTAGGCCCCAGATCGTAGCTTTGCTCTTGGCAGTAAAAGGCTACCATCCCTCTTGTGATACTGCTAAAGTGCACTGCAGTCTGTGGATATAGACATTCCCAGGGTACAGATCAGCAGTCACAGCCCAGCGGTCAAGGGCTGGAGGAAGGGCCCAGCAGAACAGCAGCTCCAGGAGTTGCCATGGCAGCAGCAGTAGGACTCTGAAGGGTTTCCAGAAGCAGGTCTGTCTCAAGAGTTTATAACACAACCATATGCTGTCTGCGTTTAACACATGCTGAAGGAAGACGTCTTCGGTCTGTTTCCCAACTCCCTCTGTCAGTTTGCATTAAGATTATCTGGTGAAACTTTGACAAGGGAAGTCAGATGAGGTCTCTGCCCCAGGTCTTCAAGTGAATCTGCAAGAAACAAGGCCTGGGCAATAAACCCAGCAGTAAACCCAGCATTGCCTATGTGTGTTTAGCCCAGTTGGCCAAAATGTCTAATCATGTTGTTACTTTTACCAGTCTCTAAACACAGAGTGGTTGATTGAAGAGCAAAACTGATTCAATTAGTCCAGTATTACTTGGAAACAGTAAGAGCTAATTCAGATGGTTCCGGAAAATGTCCCTTCAATTTCTATTTGTCTCAGAAAAGGCAATGAAAGGACATTTCTCTTTCTCTTTATTCCTATGATCCTTCAGTTTATACATCAATTTGAGTGGGCTATGGGTTATTGAGATTAAATTTGTTTCTGATGAAGTTAACATTTGAATCTGTGGATTCAGTAAGGCAAACCCCCACTTCCGTGTGGCTGGAGATTTTTAAATCCATTGAGGGCCTTGTATGAGCTTTCCCACCACTGAGAAACAATACTTGACACCTCTAATTTAATAGAGCAAAGGTTCAATCCAACACAAAGTTTCATGAGATTCAGTTCATGATCAGATGGATCCAAGGCAGAAACATCATGGCAGAATTACGTGGTAGAGCAAAGATGCTTAGGTCTTGGCTGAGTAGGGGAAAATGCCAGAGGACAACAGATTTAGGGCCATATGTAGCACCCAAGGCCACATCTCCACAACCCCACCCCCAGACACAGCAGGAGAGTGCTTTACTAATCTGCTAGGCATTTGTTAATCCAGTGAGGTTGACATGCCAGGATTAATAGACATAGACTTTAAAAAAAAAGTGAGTATTTGCTCTTTTTTTCCTACTTCATTGCTTGATCTCAAAGATATCACATTTTCTGCCCTGAGATTGGAATTTACATCATCAGCTCCACTGATTCTCAAGTTTTCAGGCTCATACTGCATTTGATCCATGGCTTTACACAGTCTCCAGCTTGCAGTGGACCAGTCATGGGATTCTGAGCATTCATAATCACGTGAGTCTCTTCCTCCTATAAATCTGCATGACTCTCTCTCTATCTGTGTGTGTGTGTGTGTGTGTGTGTGTGTGTGTGTGACTCTCTTACTGGTTCTATTTCTCCAAAGGGCCCCGACTAACACAATCTCTCTGTATGTAATTTGCAGAGGAGAAACTTAGGCTTGGCTTATAGATGTCAGTACTTTCTGGGAACAAGTTGCCAGATCCTAGATATGAATCCATTCTCCAGATAAATTCCACCTTTTTCTCACCTTCTTCCCAGGGAAGTCAAATTAATATTGTTAATTGTGGCAAAATATACCTGCTTGAGTTGTACCATTTCAGTTATTTTTAACTGTACAGTTCAGTGGCAGGAGGTACATTCTCCATGCTGGGCAGCTGTTATCTATCTCCAGAACTTTTTCATCGTTCCAAACAGAAATTCTATACTCATTCAACAATAGCTCCCCATTCTACCCTCCCCATTCTACCCTCCCCACAGTTTTGGCAAAGCTCATTCTACTTTCAAAAAAAAGATCATTCTACT
Source organism: Hydrochoerus hydrochaeris (assembly GCA_004027455.1). Taxonomy (NCBI): domain Eukaryota; kingdom Metazoa; phylum Chordata; class Mammalia; order Rodentia; family Hydrochaeridae; genus Hydrochoerus; species Hydrochoerus hydrochaeris. The sequence continues at coordinate 34,662 of PVLA01012059.1, forward strand.
TTCTATGCCTATGAATTTGACTGTAGGTGCCTCATTCAAGAAGAATCATGTAATATTTGATTATTTGTTTACCATAATGCCTTCAAGGTTCATCCATGTTGTAGCATGTACCAGAATCTCATTCCTTTTTATGTCTTTTTCACTTTAGTTTATTAGTACCTGTGTGTAGCACATAATATTTACATTCCTTGTGGGAAGTTAGCACATACAAATAATACATCTTAATTCTTTTTATCATCCCTTTTCCCTTCCCTTCCTCCCCAATTAGCTCAATTCTTTAAAACTATTCTATTATGTGGATAGACTACATGTTGTGTATCCATTCACCTGATGATAGACATTCACACTGTTTTTACCTTTTGGCTACTGTGAATCCTGTTGTTGTGAACAGAGGTGTGCAAGTGTCTATTTGAATCCCTGCTTTCAATTCTTCTGGTACATAATTAGGAGTGGAATCATTGGATCATTTGGCAATTCTGCATTTAACTTTTGAGAACCCACCAATTTTTTCTGCATAGCACCTACATCATTTCACATTCCCAACAAGTTTTCCCTTTTAATGCATGTGAAAAGTTGTAATCTCTCTGTCAGTTGCCCAGGTCTCAAGGTTCTGGGGGAATATGGTGAGTAAAACCAATCCTGTGAGTCAGTGTTGACACATTTTCCTGGGTCACCTTCAAATCCTGATACATTAAAAGCAGTAAATATTTGCTGAATGCCAGCTATAAGTCCAGCAATATTAGAGATGAAAAGGGAGCTCACAACCTTATATGGTGGGTAAACATTTAAATGCAAAAATGTAGTGATGAATCAAGTAACAGGACAAGCAAGGTGAGAAAAAGATAGGGAAAAGTTTGCAGAAAGGATGATTAGACTTTTTGAATGATGTATAGGAGTTTCCAGGGGAAAGAAGAAAAAATTATCCTAGTAAGGAATGGTGGTGCAAAGGAAGATGCAAGAGAACCTGGTTCATTGTAGCTACACCTTTTCACCTGGCCTCTAGTCTATTGATACTTGCTCAGAAACTTGGTGGAGAGAGGAGGAAATCTGTGTATGTGTAAGCATGTGCTCACATGACATGTATCTGAAGGTAAGAAGTCACAAGCCATCACCAGCATATCAGCCAGAGCGTTATGAGGCAGGAGCCCTGAAAGGCTGAGTTAGGAAGGTGATTACAAGGTAATATCTGATCTTTTAAGACACTGAGGTAGTTGCTACCAAACAAGAAATCTAAGGTACCTGGATTCTATATCTGGTCCCTTGTGCTTTGCTCTGAGGCATGGTCCTGCTCTGCTTTCTGGCAACCATGAGCTAAGCACCTTTGCTTTGTCAGGTACTTCCCCCATGACATTCTGCCTTGGTGCCAGCTGATTATGGACTGAATCTTTTAGAACCATAAATAAAATTCAATCTCTCCTCTTTTGATTTGTATCAGGTATTTGGATACAGTGACAGGAAAGCTGACTGATACAATTATAAAGTATAGACTCTTTATCTCCCTTCTCATTCAAAAACCCAGTCCTACTTCTCAGTAGTAATCTCATTCACAAACCAAGTCATACTCCTCAGCAGTAATCTTTGGAAATAATTTCTGGATGGTGCAAAGTATAAAAACTATCCAAACTTTAGTAGAATAAAAGCATCATCTGCCCAAACAAAAGTAGAAATTTTCCTAGGACAAGTTTTTCTGTATATTCTTGAAGTACCTATTCTGAAGATGAAAGGACAGAGGTTCATTAAGGGAGCAAAAGAAGGGATAATAGGGCAGCTACAGGGGAAATCTCAAGCGCCCGCTCCCAACGCTGTGCTGTGGCTCAAATAGTAAAAGTTCAGTGAGACATTAAGAGGAGATTAAAACTGAAATGATAACTTTAAAATATGAAAAATGGGCAGGAATGAAGAAATCTATATAGGAAAAAAATCTCCAATAGTTTACTTAGTAGTAAAGAGAGAAAAATACTACCATGAAAAATATAAAAGTACAACAAGGTGAAAAGTTAAAGAAATCACACTGAGAAACAGATCCAAAGAGAATACCAGGAAATTAAAAACTCCATTGAAAGCTAGCAAAACTTCTTAACAGAAACTAAAGACAGACTTTCAAAACTTGAAGATAGATTTGCAATATATGATTGCAAAAGGATCTCTTAAAAATAACAAGGAACCAGGAAGTAATGATACAAAGACTAGAAGATGACAAGAGGATTTATAACCTAAGAATAAAAAATGTGAATGAAGAAGCAGGGACAAATACAAATGAAATAAAAAGGCTATTCACAGAAATAATTAAGGAAAACTTACCAAGCATAGGAAATGGAAGTGATGTTCAGATATATGAGGCATTCAGAACTCCATCCAGCTACAATCAAAACAGGTCTATACCCAGACATATAATAATCAGGATCCCAGAAATCCATCACAAGAACAGAATATTAAAAGTGGTCAGAGAAAAGAAACAGATTACCTATAAAGGAAAACTCATCAAAATCACAGCGGACTTCTTGATGCAAACTATCAAATCAAGAAGAGCTTGGAGCAAAATATTCCAAGCCCTGAAAGAAAATAACCTCCAATCCAGATTGATGTACCCTGCAAAACTGTCTCTCAAAATTATTGGAGAGACAAGATATTTCCACAATAAAGAGGAACTGGGGGAGTTCGTGACCACTAATCCAACCCTGCAAAGAATACTGAAGGACATTCTAGAGAGAGAGAAGAAAATCACCAGGATTCCAGGAACAATGGCAGAAAGGCCTCAATGAAAGGGGTAGACAGTGGAAAGAAGGAGAAAAGTAAAGAACAATGACAGAAAAATAGCATAGCAGGGATGAGCAGAGAAGATTGGCTGTATCGCTGTTGTCTTGACTGATTTTATTCAAAACTGGTATGCTTGAGAGTATCAAGTCTGAGAGTAGAGGCAACTACTCTGAAGATGACAAGATTCAATAGGATACCCATTCTGGCTTGATTACTAACTGTCTTTGAAGTACTATAATGTCTCCAATGTTTGGTTTTTATTAATAGTGCTATGTACTGCTAAGTTTAATTATACTATGCCTGATGATATAGACAATTTTATTGAAAATAACAATAGACATCATAGCAACTACCGTAGATTACCTAGTATTGTGGTTTTCTACGTCCTTTTCATTTTGTGTTTCTCTAGGAATTTGTATTGTTGACTTGTTTTGATTTGTTTTTCCCTCTAATACAGAAAGGCTAGGTATACATGTAGAGACTTATACAGGTGTAGAACTGCTAGACAGTTTACGAGAATTGATTATAGTTCTTATAAAAAAAGAGAGGAAAAGAAAGTATTCTAAAGGATATAACTGCATGTATGTTTAAGTGTATAGGATTGATAACCATATTACTAAGTTTTTGTTGGATGGATGAACAGAACTGACTGCAGTCTCACTGTTTAAATGTCTACTTTGTATGCTTTACTTTTGTAACTTGAACAACTACTTCTAAGAGGAAAATATGTAATTATCAACTAGTGATTTCTTACTGGTTTTTGTTTGAAATTTTGTATTATTTCTACCCTCTTTCTGTTTCAGTTTTTTTTTCTTTAAATAAAAAAAAGAAATCACACTGAAAGCTAGTTAAAAGTCAAAATGAAGAACTATAAAAGCTAGGCTTAATTTTTTTGAAGACTGCCTGATGATATGAGCTGACAATTCATGAGAAACACAGATGTCCAATATGAAAACACTGCAGTCTAATCTTCCTTACAATTGAATAAACATTAATAAAAATTACAAGATGGTATTCCTCACCTATTAGGGTGGGAAAGGTTAAAAAGTTTAATAATATGAAGGGAAAAGTCAGATTCATACACTTTGGTATAAATTTCTATGTCCTCTTTAGATAGCCATTTGACAATATCTATGGACATTAAGTTACTTGAATTGTTAATTCCTTTTCCAAGAATTTATCCTTTATTTGGATGTCATATGGTTGTGTGCCTATATATATATAAATGTAGCAGATACATTTTTATGTAAGTTAGATGGCTAACTAGTTACATAACTAGATCAGTTACATAACTAGATCAGGGTTGATGATGATAGAAACAATGTAGAACAACCAAAAAGTCTATCAATTGGGAGTTGATTATATAAGTGATTATACTTGCAATACTTGTTTCTAGAATACATTTCTTCCTCTTGAAATAGCTTTCTCCTCATTTCATTCTTTAGGGAGACTTCTCAGGATATTCCATATATTCATGAGTATTTAGTTATTGGATATCCTCATCGTATCAATTTTTGCTCATTTTCTACACTGTAGAGGTAGATTGATTTATTATTGGTTCCAATTAATGATCTCTCTTCACATATCCCTTTTGTTTGATAACTTTGTAATTCCCAACTAATTTATAGTTTCCACACACTTTGTAGTTCCCACCCAATTTGAATCTGGATTTGGCAATGTTGTCTGCTTTCTTCAACAGGAAAGCAGCAAATTTCTTACACACACACACACACACACACATTAAGACAAACACAGATATGCATGCACAGGTACATGCCTAAAGAAAGTCTGCACATTTCTGTTTCTGCTTTCAGACACCTGTAATTTCCATAAGAACATGCCTATACTAGTCTACTGGAAGATGAGCTATATGGAGTTGAGCACAGGCTCCAACTGAAGACACCATCAGCACACTACCAGCTAGTGGTCAAGCTAGCAAATAAGCCTCAACCTAGACCAACACTGCACAGTCAGTCATAGGGAAGACTAGCAGAACCATCAGCATCAACATGTAGATATGGCAATTGGCTCCAATGGATGAATTCAGGTGCCTGGTCCCTTTCCCTACGTTGCAGAATCTGGCAACAATCCCATGAGGTAGCTAGGACTCAGCAACCAGCACAGCTGGAGGAATCCAGGTGACTGGCCCCTCCCCCACATCAGTGTGATCAGGCCACTGGGGGAATGCCAGCCACACAGTAGGACCCCAACTAAGGAGAACATGATGGATAGACAAGACTAGTGAGACGGAAAAGTCCAAAATATGAGCCAAAAGTTGGAAAGTTAGGAGAACCAGTGCTGTGTTTAGGGACAAAGAACAAACAATAAAAGCAGATGGGGGCCCCCCTTTTTTTAAACTCAATTTTGTTTGATCTTATTTTTGTTTTTGATTTTCTTTACCTTTTCCTTTTTTTCTTTTTTCTCTTTTTAATGTTTTCTTCTTTTTCTCTCTCTTTTTTAAATGCACCAAATACAGGAGCACCCAGCTACATAAGACAAATGTTATTAGACATGAAAAATCAAATAAGCAACAACACAGTTGAAACTGGAAAACTTAATACCCCATTATTACAGAGAGATGAACTAGACAAAAAAATGAGCAAAGATATAACAGAACTGGAGAGGAAGACAAGATGGCTGATCAGTGAGCAACAAAAAACAGAGCCTCCCAGGAGAAACAACTCATATGCCAGAATAAAACATCCTGGAGAGACCCAGACAGAGGGAGATGGATCCTCTTGACACATGAAGAAATTAAAACATAAAAAAGCTCGTCAAATACTTCGGGACTACAACTGGAACAGCTGGACACAGTGTTTTCACTGTGACCCAATTTTGCAGCAAAATGAATTTGCACCAGCCTGAATCCGCCACAGCCGGCAGAGCCCCCCAAACTTGTTCCCACCACGACTCACGGGTAGCACAGCAGAGCTGAAGTTGGAGGTTGGTGAGCCCAATGGAGAGTGGAGCCGGCAAAGGGACTTTCATTAATCCATGGTCAGTGCTGGGATTGGGACACCCCCCCACATGGGAAGGGCTCGATCAAATGGGCGACATGTTGGAATCTGGCAGGAGGAGCCTGAACTGGGAGCAACAGTGACTTCAGTTGGTTCCCCCCTCCCCAAAGCAGATTCATGGGATTTGCTTGGACTGGGCTGTGCCCCTGGCTGGGACCCAATGAGCCATCCCAAATTGATTCCCTGTGCCTAGCAAGCACTAACCAGGGGAAGGCCTCTGCAGTTTGGTTGGCCCAGTGGGGAGGGGCAGGCTTAGGCAGCCGCTGCTTGCACTTCAGTGATAAGAGCAGTCAGGAAAGGGGGGAGGACCCTTGCAAGTGTGCTTCGGAGGAGGCCTGGCCAACAGCAAAGGGGACTGGGACCTGCAATGTGACTTGTGTGGAGGAAGCCAGGACCATGACAGGGGAGAGAGGCAGGAAGAGGCCCCCAGCCCAGAACCCTGAGAGCCCTGATCCAGGAGAGGGAAAAACAAGGGAGACTGAGGGCAGCAAACATGTAACAGCAGGCATGGCTTCTATGGACATTAAAAGATATCTTTGGGACCTTGTAGACAAGCTCAAAACTGAAATATTAAATCAGGTAAAGCAAGATATGAGTAGAGTAATAAAAGCAATGCTCTCAGGGAGCATCTCTCAGAAAGATACAGATGGTAGAAGGAAGGAACACAAAAAAAGGAGAGAAAAATTCGATAAAGAATATAAAGAAAATATAGAATACATGAAGCAGATTCAAAGAGACTATCAAGAAATTAAAAATTCCATTGAAAGCTGGCAAAATGCCTTAAAAGAAACTAAGGACAGACTATCAAAACTTGAAGACAAGTTTGCAATGTGTGATCATGAAAGGAAAGATCTCTTAAAAATAACAAGGAAACAGGCAGTAACAATACAAAGGCTAGAAGATGATAAGAGAATCTACAATGTAAGAATAAGAAATGTGAATGAAGAAACAGGAATACATACAGGTGAATTACAAAGGCTATTTATGGAAATAATTAAGGAAAACTTCCCAAGCATGGGAAAAGAAAATGACATTCAGTTATGTGAGGCATACAGAACTCCAGCCACCTACAACCAAAACAGATCTACACTCAGACATATAATAATCAAGATGCCAGAAATTCAATACAAAAACAGAATATTAAAAGCTGTCAGAGAAAAGAAATAGATTACCTATAAAGGTAAGCCCATCAGGATCACGGCTGACTTCTCCACACAGACCATCAGATCAAGAAGAGCTTGGAGAGAAATATTCCAAGCCCTGAAAGAAAATAACCTCCAGCCCACATTAATGTACCCTGCAAAACTGTCACTAGAAATTAATGGAGAAACAAGATGCTTCCATGACAAAAAGCAACTGGGCGAGTTTGTGACCACCAATCCAACCCTACAGAGAATACTGAAGGACATTCTAGAGAGAGAGAAAAAAAATACCAGGATTTTAGGAACAGTGGCAGAAAGGCCTCAATGAGTGGGGCAGGCAGTAGAATGAAGGAGAAAACTAGACAAACAGGCAGAAAAATAGCATAGCAGAAATGAGGCAGAGAAGATTGGCTATAATCTCTAATATAGATGGCCTTGATACACTATACTGTTAATAGTGCACCAGGATTTAAAAACCCACATTACTCACACAACTCTGCTTAGATGTATTATATTCTGTTCCAGTCATTCTACCTGTACTAGATTTGAGGGTACAAACAGTAATCCTGAAAATAACAGGATATAGTATGGTAATCATCCTTAATTCCCTATTAGGTCAATCTAAAGCTCTGTAAAACCTACACTGTTTTACCATAACTGTAATCAAATCTGGTTTGTTAGATCACTGTTTTGTATTGATAGATTTTATTCAAAGCTGTTATGATTGATAGTGTCAAGTCTGAGAGTATAGGCAACTGCACTTAAGATGACAAAATTCACTAGAATATCCACTCTGGTTTGATTATTACCTGTCTTTGAAGTTTTATATTGTCTACAATGTTTTATTTTTTACTAATATTGTTATGTACTGCTATATTCAGTTATACTGCTATATTCATTTATGCCTGATGATATAGGCAATTCTATTGAAGATAATAAGAAACAATACAGCAATCATTGTAGATCATCTTGTACTGTGGTTTTATATCACTCTTTGGTTTCATGTTTTTATAGGAATTTGTTTTGTTTTGTCTTGCTATGTTTTGTTTTTCCTCTAATACAGAAAGGATAGAAATACATGTAGAGACTCATGTATGCATAGCCATTTACATTCTCACTGTTTGACAATCTACTTTGTATGCTTTAATTTTGTAACTTGAACAACTATTTCTAAGAGGACAATATGTAATTTATCCACTAGTGATTTCTTACTGTTTATCTTTTCTCTGAAATTCTATATTATCTCTACCCTTTACATGCTTTTTTTTCTCTTTAAATAAAAAAAAAAGAAATAACAGAACTGAACCAAACCTTTAAACAAAGGACAGTAGATATTTACAGTGTTTCACCCAATAAAATCAGTATACAAATTCTTTTTAGCATCACACAGGACACTCTCTAAAATTAGACCTTATACTAGCCCACAGAACATGATTAAGTAAATGGAAAGGAATTGAAATTATCCCATGCATATTATTTGACCATAGTGAAATGAAACCGGAAATTAATGGCAAAAGAAATTGCAAAAATTCCATAAACATGCAAATTAAACAATATCCTCCTGAACAACAAATGGGTCAAAGATGAAGTTGAAGAAGTAATTAAACAATGGCTACAATCAAAAAGAAATGCAAATACAACTTACTAGAACCTGTGGGACACAATGAAAGCAGTCGTAGGAGGGAAATTTATGGCAGTGAATTTTCACATTAGGAAAACAGAATGAGCACAAATAAACAACTAAAAGCTTCATGGCAAGTTTCTAGAAAAAGAAGAGGACGTCAAGCCCAAAAGGAGGAAATTATAAAGATTGGAGCAAAAATTAATGCAACTGAGACTAAGAAAACAATATGAAGAATTAATGAAGCAAAAGTTGGTTCTTTGAAAGAATAAATAAAATTGATAAACCCACAGGTAACCTTATCAAAAAAAGGAAAAAAGTGAAGAATGAAAAGGGTGAAATCAGTTCAAATCCTGTGGAAATTCAGGAGATTATCATTACTCATTTCAAAAAATCTTTACTCACATAAGATGGAAAACACAGAAGAAATGGAAAAATTCCTAGATACACATGAATTACCAAAGCTAAACCAAAAAAATACAAAAATTCCGAATAACCCAATATTAGTTAATGAAATTGAACACTTATCAAAAACTTATGAACAAAGAAAAGGCCAGGTTTTGATGGATTCATGGTTGAATTCTACAATAAATTTAGAGAAGATTTAATTCTAATACTACTCAAACTCTTCAATGAAATTTAAAGGGAAGCAATTCTTCCTAACTCATCCCTGGAGGCAAGTATTATCCTGATAACAAAACCAGAGAAAGACACAACCAAAAAAGAGAACTACAGGCCAATCTCTCTAATGAATATAGATGCAAAAATCCTCAATAAGATACTACAAAACAGAATATAGAAAATCATCAAGAAGATTATACACCAAGATCAAGTGGGATTCATTCTAGGAATGCAAGGATGGTTCAACATATTCAAATCAGTAACTATAATATACTATATCAATACAGCCAAAGACAAAAATCACATGATAATCTCGACAGATGCAGAAAACACTTTTGATAAATCCAACAAAGTCCATTTTTATCATTCATGATAAAAATCCTAGAGAAAATTGGAATAGATGGTGTGTACCTCAATCTGATAAAAGCATCTATGACAAACCAACAGCCAAAATCATACCAAATGAACAAAAACTGAAAGCTTTCACTCTGAAATCAGGAACAAGATAAGCATGTCCATTATCACCACTTCTATTCAATATAGTTCTGGAAACACTAGCCAGAGCAATTAGACAAGAGAGAAATAAAAGGACTAAGGATAGTAATGAAGAAGTTAAATAATCATTATTCTAAGATGACATGATACTCTACTCTAAAACTCCACCAAAAAGCCTTCTAGATTTCATAAACAAATTCTGTAATATTTTATAGAAAATCAAAGCTCAGTAGCATTCCTGTACACAAGTAACAAACTCACTGAGAAAGAATTTAGGGAAACAACACAATAGCATCCCCCCAAAAAATGAAATGCTTAGGAATCAATCTACAAAAAGGAAGCAAAGATCTATACATTGATAATTATAGTATTCTGAAAAAGGAGATCAAAGAGGATATTAGAAAATGGAAAGATATCCCCTGCTGGTGGATAAGAAGAACCTCAAAAAATTAAGATTAAAGGTCCCATTTGACCCAGCTATCCCCCTTCTATGTATATTCCCAGAAGAATTAAAATATCATATGTAAAATATATGTGCACCCATGTTTATAGCAGCACAATTTGTAATAGATCTTGGAAACAATCCAAATGCCCACTAACCTCTGAATGGATAAAAAAAGATATGGTATTTTTATACAATGGAGTAGTACTCAGCTTTAAAGTGATAAATTCTGGGATTTGATAGATAAATGGATGCAATTTGAGAACATACTTATAACTGAAATAAATCAGACTCACATGTGTAAATACATTATCTCCCTAATGTAAAAAACTGAAAGAGTAAATAAGATCCAAAATGTATAATAGATAATGTGAAAGGGGAAGAAACTGCTCAAAATGAAAGAACAACTGAGATGGAGGAAAAAAGGAAGAGAAAAGAATATATATATATATATATATACATATATATATGATAGCTAAGATTATAGTACTAATTTTTATTAGTTCATTAAAAAGAGAGGCTTGTGTCTATATTTTTTGATGAATTTTTCATGCCTATATCTTGTAATCTGAGCAACTACTTGGAAGATAACAATATGCAATATACTAAGCATTGTTTTTTTCCTATGATCTTGTTTTGAAATTTTGTATCGTTTTATTTATTGTTTTTTTTCTGTTTAATTAAAAAAGCATGTAGGTGTATGGGAAATAATAAGCAGGTAGTATACTAAGCAACTATATTTTACAGTTATTATGTATATATTCTTAAACTACTTGCTTTTATTAATTGATATTCATAATCTATCTTTTAAAATACTCTAAAAGATAATGTACTATTAAGTTCAGAACATTGTAGTTTCCTTATAGTGGTTTAACTGTATTCTCTGTAGATATAAATTATCTTCAGAATTTAGTTTTTTGTATTCTTTAATCTATCTTCATTATTTGTAACAGGAACAAAATACACTTATATACACATACACATATATATCCCTTTGAAGAATAAAAAGTTCAAATATTACATGTTGGTTATAAAATGACTGTTCTGAGAATTTAGTATTAAGGATTTTTTGGTGTTACTAAGGTCAAACTACATTATGTTCAGTAATGTAGGACTCAAGAATGTAGCAATTATAAACAATGTGAAGAAAAAACCTTTGAGGATTTCCTAACACCACCAAATGTGGATTTTTTTCCTTCTACCCTACCCCAGCTTCATCAATGGTTCAAAATTTCAGTTGACACAAAACTAATTTCAAATACAAGAAAAAGAGGCATATCACTATTAATTACCTATGGTAAAATAATGAATGAGTGAAGGTGTTTTTCAGATTTAGATGAAGATGCCTTTATTATTATTTTGAAAAAACTTCAGGCATTTATACAATGCAGACAAAAATTAAGTTGATCTATTGTCCTCACTTTTACACTGGAAAAGCTAACAGACAATGTGTATTTAAAAGGAGGAAGTGTGAATGTCAAGGTTTTTAATCCCTAACTTTTAAATCTACTAGCTTTTCTTTCTTGATGCTTTTTCTATGAACCTTTTTTAATTTGTATGCTGGATTTTTTTAAAACAGTCTTCAATTTTACAAAACAAAGGAGGTGCATTAGGGCTGCACTCCATGCTGCAGACAACCCATCTTCAGAAGACAGAAGGCCACTTCAAAACTCTTTTGCAAACAGGCTCTCAAATCAGTTACTCTTCATTGTGGTAAGGCAAAACAAACCACATCATTAATCATTTAATTCATTTCTCTTTGTGAAAACCACCAGGACATTCGGTGAGACACTAAAGGATAAATCACATTTGCCTAATGGGTAGAACTTGGTAATTTCTCCCTATGTTATTACTAATGCTGACACAGCAGAAAGTGTCAAGAAGCCCTCCGTAGCTCTAAAGGAAGGAGTAATAGTTCTTAAATCCTCATTAAATGTATCTTTGTTTTAAAGCCTGATTATGTTTCTGCTATGAAATAAATTGCCATTGTCACTTATACCTTTGCCCATAATTAAACAACTTCAAGAGAGCTGATTTCAGCATTTCTATTCCTGAAGTCACTCTATGGAAAGGCAACATTCCTAAAGCAAATGCTTAGAATACTAATGGATAGCTGTGAGTGTGACCATTTTATTCTAACAAAGTAACAGAAAGGGGTCTAGATCTGAGTCATTTACTCTCCAAGATAGTTGGCCTTGGCACTGAGCACCATCAGTTGATGGTAAAAATTGAAACCTCCCAAGCAAAATGATCTGAGTTTAAATTACTCTCCTCAGTCCACCCTGGACCTCCTTTGGTCATTATCCATATTCAAAACCTACATTCACTTTTCCTGGCAAGTGTACTATATACTAAAGGAGCTTTTTCTAAGAAGCCCAAAATACTAATATTTAAAAAAATTTTTTTTTGCTTTTTGGCAATAATTTCCCAAAAATTAATTGAAAAGGTATTTATGGCAGCCAAAAATCATATTATTCAGTGGCACAATGGCATTACCAAAAATATATCATTTTGCTTCATCAATCTCCTTTATTATTTTAAATAGTTTTTCTTACCTGTCTGGGCTTGACATGCATCTGAGTCACTTTGCTCCTTGCTGGGACACAATGACAGACACCTACAATTTAAAGGAGAGAGGTTTATTTTGGCTCACAGTTTATAGAGGTTTCAGTCCATAGTCACTGGCTCTGAGGCCAAAAAAAATGACTGAGGAGCAAGGTAGATGAAAGCTTCTCATAGCATTGCAGACAGGAAGCAGAGCATGAAGGGAGGAGCTGGAGGAGATAAACCCTGTCAGGCCACACCCCTAGTGACACACTAGACTTCCAACCAGACCCCACCTCCAAAGAGCAA
>PVLA01012060.1:0-47584 GCA_004027455.1 Hydrochoerus hydrochaeris
TGCTTCCCACCCTCAGTTATCCTTGTTTTTCCTTCTCCTGGTTCAATGTTCTCAGGTTTCTGGACTGGGGGCCTCCTCCCACCTCTCTCTCCTGTCATGGCCCTGGCTTCTTACACACAGGTTGCAGTGTAGGTCCCAGCCCCCTTCCCTGTTGGCCACGTTTCCTCCGAAGTACACTAGTGAGAAACCTCTGCCCTCTCCTGCCTGCTCTTGTCTCTAAGTTATAAGCAGGCTGTGTATGCCTGCCCTTCCCACCAGGCCAACCAAACTTCAGGGTCCTTTCACCCAGTTATTGCATGCTAGGTGCAATGAATTGATTTGGGAAGGTCATTGGGTCCCAGCCAGGGGTACAGCCCAGTCCATGCAAATCCCATGAATCTGCTCTGGGGAGGGGGCAACCAACTGAAGTCACTGTCACTCCCAGTTCAGTCTCCTCCTGCTTGATTCCAACATGTCGCCCATTTGGTCGTGCCCCTCCCATGTGTGTGGGAGGTTCTCATTCCCAGCCCTGACAGTGGATTGATGAAAGTCCCTTCACTGGCTCCACTCTCCTTTGGGTTCACCAACCCCCAACCTCAGTGCTGAAGTTCTTCCTGTGAGTGGTGGTGGGAATGAGTCTGGGCAGCTCTGCTGGCCGGTGTGGATCTAAGCTGGTGCACACTTGCTGGGTCACCATGAAAATGCTGTGTCCCACAATCTTCAGCTGTCTCAGTTGTAGCCCCAAAGTATTTGATGAGCTTTTTTATGTTTTAATTTCTTCCTGTGTCAAGAGGATCCATCTCCCCGTGTCTGCGTCTCTCCAGGGTGCTTTATTCTGGTGTATTAGTTGTTTCTCCTGGGAGGCTTTGCATTTTGTTGCTCACTGATGGGCCATCTTGTCTTCTTGACTTTTTATGTCTGTTTATACTTGCTTTGTGTAGCTAGGTGCTCTGGAATTTGTTAATATATTTAAGATTTTTATCTCTTCCTCTTGCAGTTTCCCCCTAACTAGTATGTAGTTTATCTCTTTGGATCATTCTTGGTTTGAAGTTCACATGGTCTGCAAACAGAATAGCTACCCTCACTTTTTTTGAGTTCCTGTTGCATGGAGTATTGTTTTCCATCCTTTGACTTTCAGTCTATGAGTTTCCTTTTGGGTTAGATGGGTTTCTTGTAGACAGCATATGGTTGGATGTTGTTTCTTGGTCCATTCTGCCAGTCTGTTTCTTTTAATTGGTGAATTGAGGCCATTTACATTAATGGTTATAATAGGTTTATTGTTAACATGTTATCTTTCTGATGTTGTATCTTAACTTTCCATTCTGTTTAATAGTCTGTCTTGCTTAGTGGCTTTTTCCTATGTGTATTTATCATGTCTTTCAGTATTCTTTGTAGGGTTGGTTTGGTGATCATGAATTTCTTTAGCTGTCATGGAAGTATCTTATTTCTGCATCCATTTTGAAGGACAGTTTTGCAGGGTACATCAGTCTGGGTTCGAAGTCATTTTCCTTTAAGATCTGAAACACTTCACTCCATGCTCTTCTTGACTTCATTGTTTGTGTTGAGAAGTCTGCTGTGATTATAATAGGTTTTCCTTTATAGGTGATCTGTCTTTTCTCTCTAGCAGCTTTTAATATTCTGTTCTTATGTTGGGTTTCTGGGATGGTGATTTTTATATGTCTGTGTGTAGTTTTGTTTTGGTTGTGACTATTTGGAGTTCTATATGCTTCATTAATCTGTATGTCAGTTTCCATACTCATGTTTGGGAAGTCTTCAGCTATTACTTCTGTAAATAGTGTCTTGATATCATTTGTGTTGTTCCCTTCTTTTTCATTTACCCCTATTAATCTTATGTTGTTTTTCTTTGCATCATCTTGCAGCTGTTGAATTGTTATTTCCTAATTTCTTGTTATTTTTAGATCTTTCCTTTCCTATTCACATAGCTGTAATCTTATCTTCAAGGTCTGAGATTCTATCTTCACTTTCATGGAGGTGGTTTTTGCAACTTTCAATAGAATTTTTAATTTCCTGCATATCTCTTTGAATGTGCTTCATGTATTCTGTTTGTTTCTTAAACTGTTCATTCAGGGATTCTATCATTTTGCTTTATTTCTCTAATTTTTTAGCTATGTCTTCACTGGATTCATTCAGTATTTCTTTCACTACTTTTTCATTTCTTCTTTTACCTGGGAGATTATTTCTGATTTGAGTCCTCTCATAGCTTCCTGTACTTGCTTCTTTATTTCAGTTGATATCATTTCAGGCATTTCAGGTGTATGGCTAGTATTTTCTTCTATGTACATGGGTCCTAGGTTTTTAATCTTAATATAAATTAACATCAAATGTTTATTTAATATTCATATAAACATTATTATTATACATTAAAAATTGTTGCATACTTGTTAAATATGATTATATATGTTCATCAAAATTCCCTATTACTGTAAAAATAAGTGAGTAAAATACTGAAGCAAAATAGAAAGTTTAAGAATAAATCTTTTTTGATTTATTTAAGAAAGAAAGAAAAAACAGAATAGAACAAAAGGTAGAATAATAAAGAATTTAAAAAATTAACACTAAGAAATTGATAGTTGATATATTACATATTGTCATCTTAAAAATAGTTGTTCAAGTTACAAAATCAGAGCATAAAAAGTAGACAGACACTCAAACAGTGACAGTGCAAACCATTCTGTTCAATGATCCAATAAAAGTTTAGTAATATTGTCATCTATCTTATACATATAGTTTTATCCTTCAGAGAATTTCCCTCTTATTTTTATAATATCTATTATACATTTTGGATCTGATTATTCTTTCAGTTTTTATTAGTTTTTACACTAGAGAGACAATGTAATATTTACTAATGTGAGTCTTGTTTATTTCACTTATGAGAATAGTCTCAAGTTGCCTCCATTTATCCATAAAGACCTCAAGATCATCCTTTTTATAGCTGAGTAATAGTCCATTGTATCCATTCTTTGTCATCCATTCTTCAGTTGATGGTAATTTAGATTGTTTCTAAGATTTAGATATTACAAATTGTGCTGCTATCAACTTGGGTACACATACATCACTGTGACATGACCTTTTCAATTTTTTCTGGGAAAATACTCAGGAGGGGAATAGCTGGATTGAATGGAACTTCCAATCCTAGTCTTCTGAGAAATCTCCATACTGACTTCCATAGTGGCGGCACCAGTCAACACTCCCATCAACAGTGGAGGAGTGTTCCTTTATCCCCACAGCCTTGCCAACATTTTTTGTTGATTGATATCCTGATGGTAGTTATTTTTTCTGGGGTGTGATGATATCTCAGTTTTGTTTTGATTTTCATTTCTTGAATGACTAGTGATGGTAAGAATTTCTCCATGTATTTATCTGCCATTTGTATATCTTCATCTGAGAAATGTGTATTCATCTCAGGTGCCCATTTTTGAATTGGGTCTTTGAATTTGGGGGGCTTGATGTTTTTCAATTCTTTACATGTTCTGGATATAAGTCCTTTGTCTGAGGGACTTCTGGCTAACAATTTTTTCCCCATTCTGTGGATTTTCTTTTCATTTTAGCAAGATCATAGTTGTTGATTCTTTGAAGTATTTCCTGTGCAGTTTGCATTTTGTTCATGAACTCTTTACCTACCTGCATATCTCCAAGATTTCTACCTAAAATATCTTCCAATAGATTTAGTGTTTCTTTTTAAATATTTAGACCTTTGATCCATTTTTACTTAAGTTTAGTATATGGTGATAGACATGGGTCTAGTTTCAGTCTTCAACATGTGGAAAGCCAATTTTTCCAGCACCATTTATTAAAGGGACTATCCTTCTTCCAGTAAACATGTTTAGCCCCTCTGTCAAATATAAGGTGGCTGAGTCTTTGTAATTGTGTTATCATCTTGTAATCCATTGTACTGATCCAGCATTCTACTGGTACTTTGCCAGTACCATGCTGATTTTATCACTGTATTTTTTTGTATAATTTCAAGCCAGGGATTGAGATGCCTCTTGCCTTGCTTTTGTTGCCCAGAATTGCCTTTGCTATTCTAGGTTTCTTCTGTTTCCAAATGAACTTTGGCAGTGTTTTCTCTAGATCTGTAAGGTATTTTAATGGTGTTTTGATCAGGACTGCATCAAATTTGTACAACATTTTTGGGAATATGGCCATTTTTACAATGTTGGTTCTTCCTCAACAAAAGCAAGAGATATCTTTCCATTTTCTGATATCCTCTTCAATCTTCTTTTTAAGAGTAGTATAATTTTCAGCATATAAGTCTTTTACATTCTTGGTTAGGTTGATTCCTAAGTATTTCATTTTTTAGATGCTATTGTGAAAGCTATTGTTTCCATATTTTGTTTTTCAGTGCATTTTTTGTTTGTGTATAGGAATGTCATTGATTTTTGAGTTTTGACTTTGTATCTAGCTACACTTTTGAATTTTTTAATTAACTCAAGCAGTCTTTTGATGGAGTTATTAGTGTCTTCTATGTAGAGTATCATGTCATCTTCAAACAATGATAATTTAACTTCTTCCTTTCCTATCTTTATTCCTTTTATTTCTCTCTTGTCTGATTGCTCTGGCTAATGTTCCTAGAACTATATTGAATAGGTGTGGTGATATTGGACATCCTTGTCTTGCTCCTGATTTCAGAGTGAAAGCTTTCAGTTTTTGACCATTTAGTATGATATTAGTTGTTGGTTTTTCTTAGATGGATTTTTGTAAGATTGAGGTAAAGACCTTCTATTCCAATTTTCTGTAGGGTTTTTATCATGAATGAGTGTTGGAGTTTGTCAAATGGTTTTTCTGCATCTACTGAGATGATCATGTGATTTTTGTCTTTGGCTCTGTTTGATGTGGTGTATTACATTTATTGATTTGCATATTCATCCCTACATTCCTGGGATGAATCTCACTTGGTCATGATGTATAATCTTCTTGAAGATTTGCTGCACTTTATTTGCCAGTATTTTTTGATAATCTTTGTGTCAATGTTCATTAGTGAAATTGGCCTATAGTTCTCCTTTTTGGTTGGGTCTTTAGTTTTTGTATCAGAGTAAAACTTGCCTCCACAAATGATTTTGAGAGGATTGCTTCTTAAATTTCATTGAAGAATCTGAGGAGTATTGGCTTTAAATCTCTAAATTTCTTGTATAATTCAGCTGTGAATCCCTCAGGACCTGAGCTTTTCTTTGTTGGTAAGTTTTTAATCACATGATTAATTTCAGTAGCTGATATTGAGCTATTCAAAATTGTTAGATCTTCTTGATTCAGCTCTGGTAATTCATATGTTTGTAGAAATCTATCCATTTCCTCTGTATTTTCCACCATATCAAAGGAAAAACTTTCATAGTCAGTGTTCATTATCTTTTGAAATTCCATGAGATTTGTAGTAATTTCTCTCTTTTCAGTCCTTATTGCACGAATTTGAGTTTTCTTTTTCTATTTCTTAATATGGTTGGCTAAAGTTTTATCAATTTTGTTTATTCTCTCAAAAAAACAGGTCTTTGATTCATTAATTCTTTGTATTGCTTCCTTAGTTTCAATTGTATTAATTGCTCTGTTGCTTATAATTTCCTCTCTTCTATGAGCTTTGGGTTTTACTTGCTCTTTTTTTCTAGAAGTTTAGGATGCAGCACTAATTTTTTTTGTGCTAATTCTGTTTTCTTGTTGTGACAATTTATTGCTATATATTTCCCTCTTATGACTGCTGTGTTTGAATCCCACAAATTTCAGTATGTTGTATACACATTTTCATTGACTTGTAGGTATTGCTTAATTTATTCTTTAATTTTACCTATAATCCATTGATTGTTCAAGAGTTTGTTATTTAATTTAAATGTATTTATGCTGCTTTTGCAATTTCTTTTGCCATTAATTTCCAATTTCAGTGCACTATGGTCAGATAATATGCATGGGATAATTTCAATTCCTTTATGTTTACTTAAGAATGTTCTATGGGCTAAGATATGGTCTATTTTGGAGAATATCCTGTACACAGCACAGAAAATGTGTATTCTGATGTGGTTGGGTGGGACTCTCTGTAAATGTGTACTAAGTCCATTTGTTCACAGATTTGATCCCATTTTGTTATTTCTTTTCTGACTTTTTGTTTAGTTGTTCTATCTCTTTGTGACAATCGGGTATTAAGGTCCCCTAGTACAATTGTGTTGTTACTTATTTAGTTTTTCATATCTATTAGTGTTTATCTTATATAGTGGGGTGCTCCTGTATTTTGTGCATATATTTTTATGATTGTTATTTCTTCCTTTTAAATTATTCCCCTGGCAAGCTTTAGTGACCTTCCTTATCTCTTTTAAACATTTTTGGTTTGAAGTTCACATTGTCTGCAAACAGAATAGCTATCCTTGATTTTTTCTTGGATCCTATTGCATGGAATAATGTTTTATATCATTTGATTTTTAGTCTATGAGCTTCCTTTTGAGTCAGATGTATTTCTTGTATACAGTATAGTGTTGGATCTTCTTTCTTGACCCATTTGTCAGCCTATTTATTTTAATAGGTGAATTGAGACCATTTACATAGCTGAATATAGCTGATATATACTGGTTAAACTTTTTCATGTTATTTTCATGCTGTTGGTTTTCTGCTTTTCTCTCTTGTTTAATTGCTTTCCCTGTCAGGTGGTTTATTTCTGTTGTTGTTCTGGGAATTGTAGATATTTTTTAACTCTTTATAGTATTCTTTGTAAGGTTGCTTTGGTAGACATGAATTTCTTCATTTGTTCTTTGTCAAGGAAGTATTTTATTTCTCCATTAAATTTCAAAGAAAGTTTTGCAGGGTACATCAGTCTTTCTTGAAAGATTTTTTCTTTCAGGGCTTGAAATACCTCACTCCAGGCTCATCTTGACTTGAGGGTTTGTGCTGAAAAGTCTGCTGTTAATCTAACTGGCTTTCCTTCATAGGTGAGTTATGTCTTTTCTCTAACAGCTTTTAGTACTTTGTTTTTATGCTGTATGTCTAAGATCTTAATCATTATGTGTCTGGGCGTGGATTTATGTTGATTGTGACTACTTTTTATTCTATGTGCCTCACTTATCTGCACATCAGCTTTTTTACCCATGTTTGGGAATTTTTCTTCTATTACTTCTGTGAATATTTTGGCTATGTCATTTGCATTGGCTCCTGCCTCTCCACTGACACCTATTAACCTTATGTTTTTTCCTCCTGGCATCATTTTGAAGCTGTTGGATTGCCACTTCATGCTGCTTTGTTATTTTTAAAAGTTATATCCTTTCATGATCACTTATTGTCCTTGAGGTCTGAAATCTTATCCTTGGCTTCATATAAATGGTTTCATTTGCACACTTTGAATAGAATTTTTTTTTCTTGGATGTCTCTTTGAGTTTGTTTCATGAATTCTGCAGGTTTTCTATATTGCTCATTCAAGGTTTCAATCAGTTTCCCATGCTCCTGTACTTTTTTCTCTATTTCTTCTTTTGCTGCACCCAGCAATTCCTTTACTAAGGTTGTTATTTCTATCTTTACATGGGAGAGTACTTCTAATTTAATTTCCTCTATAGCCTCATGGAGTTGTTTTTTTATTTCACTTGCTATCTTTTCAGAGGTTTCTGGTGTGTTACTTTTGAACCCCTCTATTTCAATGTCTCCTGTTCTTGCCCCTGGTGGACTAGATGTTTGAGATTACATTTTGCTTTTTCCTTTTGCCATTTTCCCCTTTTGAGTTAATATTTGGTCTTTCAATCCCACTAGTGTCAACTGTTGGTAGTATGTATCTTTAGGTCCTAATGTAAGGTTGATATTTGTCCAATTGCTGGGTCTCACAATGTAGAGGTGGGCCAGTCATCTGACCTCCCACTGCCGGGCTTGTTGGGTGAGTTCTATATTCTTCCTGGGCTGTCAAGCCTAGTAGTATTGACATAGGTCAACTTTTAGTTCCTGTTATTACTTTATCTTCAGGTTATTCCAGGTCACCAAATCTCCCTGCCTATAGTATTTGTGTTGGCTGAGGCCCTACCGTGTCCCTATTGTGTACTTGTGTGTCTCATAAGCCCTTTTGATTTTCTCCAAGTTGGGGGAGTCCTTAATGGCACACTCTTCACTCTGCCTGATGTTTTCTGTGTGCAAGAAAGAGTCACCCACACTCTTGTCAGACTCACTAAGGTCTTACAGTTAGTTGGAGGGAGCTTTGCTACTGGCCTTATTTACCCACTGTACACCTCTATTTTATGGGTATACTCAATAAACTGACTGGAGCCTGCTAAGATCTTCTGTTTGGGTGAGGCAGTCACTGAATCTCCTCTCAAGCTATCACCATTAATCCACTGTAGTCCAAGGTTCTTTGAGAAAGGATGGGAGCTCTGGCTGGAATTTCCTGGTCCCAAAAGGTCATCTACAGAGAAGGTGGGGCCACAGGGGATGTTGGAGTCAAAATAGGCCTGGGTACTTCTGGCAAGGAGAAAGCAGGGTCCCAGGGGAGACCAGTGTCTAGACCAGTTCCGGGCACCTCTGGCTGGATTTCCTGCTGCTGCCTGTGGTCTCTGTGGATAAGGCAGAGGTCCCAGGGGAGGCCAGCATCTAGGCTGGTCCAGGCACCTCTGCCTGGAGTCCCCCACTGCCACTGTGGTTTGAGTTTATATGCTACATTTTCTCAACATCATTTCAATGTGCATAGTTTTATTTCAATTCTAAGTAGTATATTGCTGGATTTTATCCTTCACTTCATTTGAACTCTTAATCTCTGTCTTTTAAAAGGTGATTATTGCATTTACATTTATTTTTGGAACTAAAATATGGACTTATTTTTTCATCTTATTTGGTATTTTTCTGTTTATCATTATTTCTATTTTTTCCTGTTTTTTGTTGAATTAATTTGTTTTTGTGCTGGGGATGTAGCTCAGGGCTGTAAGTGGCTGCCTGGCAAGCACAAGGTCCTGAGTTTGATCTCTGGAACCCTCCCAAAAAACAAAAAAACAAACAAAAAACTTTAATATTTTCTTTTCTTTCCTATTTGTGCTTGTTCTGACCTTTTCATTGTTCCATTGTGCATCATTATCTCTAAATTTTTAATGTTAAAGTTTATTTTCATTTTAATATTAGGACACTAGCATTTTTAACACCACATTGAAAAGCCATACTAGTTTGTAAATGATTTTTAAAGCATATAATCTAGAAATTAAATTACTAAATATAGTTTTTAGAGTCACAATAACTTACTGGCATGCTCTATTAATTTCCATACACACTATTTCTTCTTGTTTCCATCCTTTCCCTATGTGTTTTCTTTACTTCCATGTTTCCTCTATTATTCTATTTTTTATTTTAAGGAGAGAAAAAGATAAACAATCAATGAAATCAAGTTACAAAACAGGTTCCTAGGACAGTTACAATAGTTGACACATTGTATATTGTTGTCTTCCTAGTAGTTATTCAGAATACAGGATATAAGCATGAAATCTTGTCTTAACAATATTAGCACAAAATATTCTTTTCAAGAAACAGAGAGAAGCTAGCTGTATAGCTTTCTTAACTATCTTGTATATATAATTTTCCCCTTTGTTCCTTTCCCCATCACATTTGTCTTTCTTTTTTTTTTGAAGTTTCTTCATAATTCACAATATCTAATGTACATTTCAGATCCCATTTACTTGTTCAGTTTCTTACAGTAGTGAGATAGTATGATTTTTACACTTATGGGTCTGATTTATTTCACTTATGAGTATGGTCTCAAGTTGTATCCATTTACCTATAAAGTCTCCAGTTTACCCTTCTTTATAGTGAAGTAGTTCCTCATTATATATTTTTTAAAAACTCATCTTTTTTTATCCATTCTTTGGTAGATGGGTACCTGGGTTGTTTCCAAGATATGGCCATTACAAATTATTCTACTATAAACATGGGTGCACATAAACTGTTGTGCTATGATATTTCTCATTCTTCTGGGAAAATACCTTGAAAGGGAATAGCTGGATCAAATGGGACCTCTAATCTTAGTTTTTTTCAAGGAATCTTCACAATGATTTCTACAGTGATTGTACCAGTCTAAACTCCCACCAATAGTGGAGAAGGTTCTTTTTTACCCATATCCCCTCATCAAAAAGAGAAAAACACAAATTTAAGCAATTAGGAATGAAAGGGGGATAATCACAACTGAATCCTACAGAAATGCAGGATATCATCAATATCTACTATGAGGACCTATATTTGATTAAGATGGAAACATAGAAGATATGGACAGATTTCTAGAAAAAATCAAATTGTCAAAAAATAAATAAAAAATATATAAAATTCTAAATAAACCAATATCATCCAATGAAATTAAAAATGTAATTAAAAATTTACTAGGAAAGAAAACCCAGTCCCTGATGGACTCAATATGGAATACTACAAGAAATTTAGAGAAGAATTAATACCACTAATGCAGAAAGTCCCTAAAGAAAATGAAAGGAAAGCAGTACTTTCAAAATTATTCCTGGAAGAAAATATTACCCCGAGTCAAAAACCAGAGAAGGACTCAGCCAAGAAAGAAAACTGAAGGACAATTTCCCTAATAAACATTGATTCAAAAATCGTTAATAAGACACAGCCAAACAGAATGCAACAAATCATTAAGAAGAGTATATACATCATGACCAGGTAGGAGTCATCCCAGGGATGTAGGAAGTATTCAACATACACAAATCAATAAATGTAATACACCGTATTAACAGAACCAAAGACAAAACTACATGATCATCTCAGTAGATGCAGAAAAAACATTTGACAAAGTCAAACACTCATTCATGATAAATCCCTAAAGAAAATTGGAATAGATTGCCTTTACCTCAATGTTACAAAATCAATTTATGAAAAACCAACAATATCACACAAAATTATCAAAAGTGAAAGCTTTCAGTCTAAAATCAGGAACAAGATAAAGATGCTTGAAATCACCACCCCTATTCAATATAGTTTTGGAAACAGGTAGAACAATTAGATAAGAGGAAAAAAAAAGAAAGAAATACAGGAAAGGAAGAAGTTAAACTATCATTACTCACAGATGACATGATATTTACATAGAAGACCACAAACACTTCAACACAAAACTTGTAGATTTAATATCCAAATTCAGTAGTGGAGCGAAATACAAAGTCGACACTCAAAAGTCAATACCCTTCCTGTACACAAGCAACAAACTCACAGAGATGGAAATTAAGGAAAGCCTACCCTTCATGGAAACATCCAAAAAAAAAAAAAAGAAATATTTAAGAATCAATATAACAAAAGATGTAAAAGATCTGTACAATGAGGGCCGGGATTTAGCTAAGCAGCATAAGTGCCTGCCTTGCCAGTGCGTGGTTGTGAATTCAATCCCCAGTACCAAAAAACCAAAACATCTGTACAGTGAAAATTAAAGCACCTTAATAAAGGAGATTGAAGAAGATATCAGAAAATGAAATGATAACTCTTGCTTTTAGATAGGAAGGAGCAACACAATAAAAATGGCCATACTCCCAAAACTGCTATACAGATTTAATGCAAACCTAATCAAAATATCATTAACATACCTCAAAGATCTAGAGAAAACACTCCTGAAATTCATTTGGAACCAGAAAAGACCTGGAATAGTAAAAGCAATTCTGGCTAATAAAAGCAAGCCAGGGGACTTCACAATTCCAGACCTGAAATTGTACAATCAGGCACACCCGAAACATACTCAACCACCTTATCTTTGACAAAGGAACCAAGCATATTCATTAGAAGAAACATAGACTCTTTAATAAATGGTTCTGGAAAATTTGGTCTTCCATTTGTCAAAGACTAAAACTAGACCCATGTCTATCACCATGTACTAAACTAAAATCAAAATGAATCAAAGACGTAAATATAAAAAGAGAAACACTAAAGTTACTGGAAGACAAAGTAGGTGGAAATCTTGAAGACAGGAATAGGCTAGAGTTCATGAACAAAACTCAAACTGCATGGGTAGTACATCGAAGTTTCAACAAATTAAAAATCATCTTATTAAAAAGTTTTGCCACATCTAAAGAAATCACCAACAGAGTAAAAAGAAAAACTCACAGAGGGGGAACAATTTTAGCCAACTACCCCTCAGACATATCTAGAACATATAAAGAATTGAAAAAAAAAATCAGGGGCTCCCAGATTCAAAGATCCAATCCAAAAATGGGCATCTGAGATGAATACACACTTCTCAAATGAAGAAATACAAATGACAAGTAAATACATCAAAAAATTTTCAGTATCATTGATCATTCAAGAAATGCAAATTAAAACAACACTGCCATTCAATCTTACCCGAAAAAGAATGACTATTATCAAGAAATCAATCCTCTAACATTCATAGGGCCTCAATGTAAATAAAGACCAAAACCCATGTAGCGATTTTTTTTGGGGGGGTGTCTTTTTTGAGATAGGGTCTCGCTATGCAGTTCAGGCTGGCCTTGAACTCACTTTGTAGCCCAGGCTGGTCTCGAACTCACAATGAGCCTCCTGCCTCAGCCTCCTGAGTGCTGGGATTACAGGTGTGAGCCACCAAGCCTGGTTAACCTATGTAGCTATTTAACAACTGGATATATAGTCCACAAATTTTTCTACCTTCCTCCTTGACAAATATTCCTTCCTAATGACCTGGAACACCAAGTTCAAATTTAGACTTCTTGGACTCCCAGTTCAGAAAGTCATGGCTTGGGGAGAGGGAAGCTCTGGTCTTGTTTTACAGTCCACACTCATCTGTTCTCATCCTGGCTCTATCTTACATAGTGAAGGTCTTCTCATTCAAGTTTGTGGTTCTGCCCACCTAGTCTATTCCAAATCCATTACAGCAATGGCAAGCAACTATCTCTTGAGTCTAGTTGTGTGAAAACTTGTGGAAATTCCTACCCATAGAATAACTAACTGGTAAAACAGACACATTGTTCCTGTAGACTTCTTGTTTGAAGAAAGTTCTGAGGCCCCAGGTATTTGGAATAAGTTCTAGGGAGGCAGGTTCTCAGTGAGCACAAGGATTCTACCTTGAAGATAGAAGCACAGCAACATCAGAGGCAGAGAGGAGAGCTCTGTAGCATGAAGGTCAGGAGAACTCACTGAATCTAAAAATGATAATGCCATAAAGCACATTTCTCAATTATTTCAATGAGAAACTGCAAGGCAAACTATGTTTTAACCCCCTTAAATGATAGTTTAGGTGATAAAAATCTGGAGTTTACAATTTTTTTCTTAGAGCTTTGAGTATATTCTTCCATCATCTTCTCTGACATCTATGGTTCCTGATTAAAAGCTGTTTTAATTTCCCTGTCATTTTTATAGGCAGCTGGCATTTCACCACTTTTAGTTTGCTATTCATTATATAATAATATTGGTTGTTGATAGGCAGCATTTCATATATACATGGATTTTTAATACCAGGAAAGAACTTAGAAGTCATTTGTGAAGGAGATGCATTAATTTTTTTCTTGATTGTTCCCTATCCTCTGCTTCTGCCCGTGTCCAATCTTACTATACTTGCTCCTGTTTTTGGTGGATGAAGCAGAATGACTTTTTATCCATAAGGCTGGTTGTTTATATACACTTGGAATATGCTATGAAGATCCCATCATGCTAGATGGAGTTGGGAAAAGATGGCCCCATATACATAGCTTCAAAGCCCAATGTGCACTCATATGAGTTAGCCAAGGAAGCCTACAATAGAAATGCTAGCATTTTGTTTCTGGCTTACGTACTCAGCTTTGCTTGAGTACCACCTTCAACAGACAATCCTGAGGTTTGGAAAAGGTGGGGTTTAGACACTAACACTTCCCACTGAAATTCTTTATAACGTTAAATTCATTTCCTTAAATCCATAGCATTGATGACTGAAACCAAAGCCCAGAGAGGCCAAATGACTTGCAAAACTTTACAAAATCACTTAGCAAAGTAGCAGGAAATAAAACTTAGACAAAGTTTATAACTCAGGAATATTTCCAGATTCTATATTAAGTTTTCAGCTTCTTTAATGCATTCTCCATCTGCTGCTGTCACAAAACACTATTTTCTATACCATCTTTTTTGATATAATTCTTTAAAAAAATTGCATTAATATTAAATTCAGAGTTTGGAGTCAGAAGAAACTGAATTTTAATTCTGCTTCTGCCATTTATTAGTTCTGTAAGCTAAAAACCTTAATCTCCCTGAGCCTTAATTTTCTCATATGTAAAATAGGGATAAGAACAATTATTACTGAGTGTCTTTATAAAGTCAGTCTAAAGTTTCTTAGCATAGTATGTGGCACATGGTAAATAATAAATACATAATTATTTCCACTAATATTAGTGTTCTTATCTTGACACATTGGCTTTTACCCTCCTATGCCTTTCATTTTCATTGAGGGAATTTTCATCGAATGTGTGCATGTGTGTGTGTGTGTCTCTGTGTGTCTGTGTGTGTTTAATGGGACATTCTTTGGGTAGACATACATTTTACTTGTTGCTCAGGATGGTACTACACTGTTAATGTTATTAGACTAAGGAATGGTGATCAGTATTATCAAGTGATAAACAAACAGTTGAAAAATAGCTTGGAGTTATTCTAAGACATAGTTAGTGCTTGTAGTTTATTTGTAACTCATTAGCCTGCTCAGACCTTGAACTTGAGTCACAGGCACTGGATGCCGGGCTGGAGATCATGGAGTCCTGCTCTCTTGGGTCATAGCATCTCAGATGCCTCTCCTCGGGGAGCAGGTGAAGTGGCCCAGTCACTGGCCACTGCACAGTTAGCATGTCATGGGTGCTCGTGCTGACTTTCCGTCATCTCTCTGTGCCTGCTTGGGCTGTGCTGCTCTGCGTTGCCTCTCCCTTGATATTCCCATTGGAATTTCTAACTGATTTGTAGGAAGTTTGAGATGGGACTAAATTTTGACAGTTTAAGAGATTTTGTTACTCTTCTATTTAAATTATCAGACAAAAAAGAGTTTTGAGTAGATGGGTGGTTTTCTATACTTCAAGCCTGCCAAGTCCATCCAGTCTGATAGGATAACATGTCAACTAAAAAACAATCACTTGCTCTAGTGGATTCTTGGGAAATGTAAATAATAAAAGGTTTTGGGATGAAGCCCTTGAGATCTAAAAACCACAGATGTGAAAACTTGAGGAAACTCAACTTGAAAGATATAGTTACTATTAAAGGTCCAGTCAGTATAACAACCTTGGCACTCTAAAGGAGAGATGGAGATGGGAACTTTTATTTCCTGAATGATGATAATGTAGTTTCAGATCTTAAGTTATGCGACCATGAAATCCCTGTGTTTGGTGTGTTAGAGGCAACCCCTCCTAGAGGACACTTAGTAGTCATGGGAGATAATAGTGTCCATATATGAATACTGACTTTAAAACAGACTGAGTTCCTATTCATATATGAACATTTACTAAGTATTCAGTCTTAGCGAGTGACTTTTTTTTCATACATAAGCTTCAGCTTCTCATCTGAACATCGTAGATAGTTCATCTCTGCTTTAACAGGATTTTGTTTCTTTGTTTTTAGGATTAGAAGAGTTCATGTGTGCAAAACATTCATCACAACAAATGGAACTTATTAAAAACTTAGTAAATGTTAGTTTCTTAGGTGGTGGCCAACACACACATGATTGCTAAGTGAAATTAATCAAATCTTTATTAAACACCAAGTCTCTTTGCATCTATCCAGAGATTAAAAGAGGCAGTCCTGCATTTGTTCTGTTCTTGAGATATTTACTGCCAATTTGCCTTGTTTTTGACTGCTTTGCTTTCAAGTCCAAGGCACAGATCATGTTGAGTATAAGTCCCAAAATCACAGAGACAATGCATGTTTTGCTATAGTGTATACCCAGGATCTTGAAGAATGTGTATACTCAACAAATATTCATAGAGTCTATTTGTACTAGATACTGTTCTTAGCATTTGGAATACATTAGTATGCAAAACAATCAAAAATGTCTGCCCTCAGGATCTTATATTCTGAACAAAAGAAAGAAGCTACTTAATCATAGACATCAAAACTTTGCCATAATTCATTTTTTGATGCATGTATAGAAAATTGCTCCGAGGAATAGAGGCAATTTGGAAGCAGTACTGTTCTTGGAAGGGGGATGCCACTTACAAACTACCACCCTAGATGTTACAACTTGAAAAGCCACCTCGCCTTCTACAGCTTTTTTGAGAATGATGTGTGAACTCATAGTCTAAGAAGATACGTGGTTCATTCGAGGAAATGGACTTCATAACTGACAGAGTTTAGGATTCCTGGTCCCCATCTACTAGATCGCTTCATGGATTTTCACCCTAGCAGACAATATGGAGGGCAATCGTGGAGTCCAGAAGGTCTGCCAACTTGTTGTGAGCAGTAGGTGCATATCCATTGTGCCTGAGGACCTGCTTTCCGCAGGGAACGTATGCCTCCTCCATCACGAAAGCTGCCAGCATTCACAATTGGAACATAAACAGGCCAGCAGTTTCTGATTAATGCAGATTGGAACTATTCAAACAGTCACAAAAAGAGATCTTTCCCCTAAAGGAATTTACATGTGAAGAGAGACTAAGATGGGAAATAAACATTTCTATAATGATTAAAGATAATTGGCTTGAAAGGATGCCTCTGAAAGAAATGCTTTCTGGTTTTAGTTCCAATCTATTTCTGGACAAGCCTGTTTTTCATAAGATTTGTAACTGCAAACAGATACTGCCCGTTCATTGGAAACAGATGGCAAAGGACATAATTAAAGAAGTATGTACTGGCATCTCAAATAACTGCTTTCAATTACAGCATTTCAAGAGTATTAAGGGGAAATATTTTAAACAAGACCACTGCAAAAATAGATTTTGTCATTAACTTTGAAATAATATTTGACTTAAGGCTGAAATTTTCATGTGCCAGGTCTGGATTTCATAGGTTGATGCTGATTGGAGCAGGAGAAATTGAATCATTGTGGTCCTATCGTTTAGGGGGAAAATGTCTTACTTTTTTATGTTAGAAGAAAAAACTAGTTTTTCTCTGGTAGGGCTTATATTTTATTTAGCACTTGAATTTCAGTTACATTTCACAACATCGAAGAATGTGCGCAGTGACCTATTTCAGTGCTGAGTCCAGTGTTATCTGTGTGAGTCTACAGGGTCAGCCATTGTGTACAGATCTGCACCTCACCATCAAGCATGTTTACACACCTTGTAGCCAAAATTGCTAAAAATACACTAAACTCATGCTGGAACTGATATGTAAAACCACAGAAGTGCATAATGTATAAACTTGACAGTTTACATGTGCTGGTACATTTAATTGCTTATTATAAAATTTCCACACTATATAATTTTAATGAATATTATAATAATCATAACATAGCTGTATAGAACTGACCACTTACAAAATGCTTCCCATGCATTGTGCTACATAACATTTGTAATGATATTTACTTCACTTAATAAAATCGTCTTTGGGCATGTAACACATGACAGGCACTACACTAAAAGATAAAGCAATTAGTAAGACAAACATTCCTTTGCCATTTTAAAGCTTATGGTCAAATGGTGGGTAAAAACAAGTGAACAGAAAATACAGGATGGTAAGTGCTATGGATAAATGTAGTCAAGATAACATAGAAAAAACAAAGAGGAACACTTTAACCAATTATCCTAAACTTAATTTTAGAAATAAAGAGTAAAGCAACCAACAGCCTATTTTCCTTGCTTTTGAAGCACATACACTTTCTGATGGACCCTAAACACAGAATAAACTTGCTTTGGGTTATATGCACACACACTAATACATATTATGTACTTACACATACATAGATATGGAGATACAAAGACAGAACACACATGAGCCATACGACCTCTGATTCACTAATCAAGATTGTGTGGGATTTAAACTCTAGTCATTATGTTGAGTGAGATGTGAATACTTGCCCACCTGCCTGTCACTAAGTCTGCACACCTGGAAGACAAATGTAGGGTTATTGTGAATAACAGGCAACGATACAAAAATAGTAGCCAGTCCACAAGTGTATTTCATCTATGAGTAGTGAGTCAAATGTTGCAATTAGATTTTAGAAATTATTTTTACTTGGAATGATTACACCCTTAAAAATGTAAAACAGTTTTTGCAAAGTTATACTCAATGTTCAAGTTCTCCATGAAGATGTTTAGATTAGTCTAATCTAATAATTAGATTTTCCTCATTTTTGATATCCTCTATTTACTCATAGTGAGGGTGTGTGTGTGTGTGTGTGTGTGTTATATTTATGGGCATGAACAGAGACAGTACTGCAAATGACAATGTACTTATTTTAAGAAATACTGTGTAGATTTGTATGAAAAGAATTAGAAATAGTGATTTCTTACTGTATTTTTTTTTGAAATTCTGTATTATTTCTACCCTTTTTTCTGTTTTGCTTTAAAACTTTTTAATAAATAAATTTAGAGAGAAACTTTTTTATTTTTTTAAATAAAGTTTTAAAAAAGTTAGAAATAAAATGTGACATAAACAAGAATAATGTTTTGGTAAATAATGAGAGGAGAAAGTTTCTACTTTGAGACAAGAAGTGGAAAGAAGAGAAATTCTGGACTCTGGATAAGGAGAGTGTAGGGGGTTTAGAACCCCAAATAATGATTTTTTAAGTGAAGAAAAATGTCATTTCACTAAAGAAATTTAAATTCTTCAAGTGAAGTCAGGCATTATGGAATAAGTGTATAATTCCAGCACTTGGAAGGCTAAACCAGAAGGACCATGGTGAGTTTGAGAGCAACTTAGGCTATATTGTGAGTTCAAAAGCAGCCTGAGATCTTGTCTCAAAAAACAAACCAAAATGCTTCAAGTGAGAATATCTTTTAGTTCCTGGTTCGGATTGAATGAGAGTAATAGGTTGACTAAAGGACCTCAATTCTTCACACTTTCTCATTTTCATAGTATGCCATGGCTCTGTCATGAGTAGAATGCATGCCTTTGCTTATCAGGCTTTGGGCTTGGTGCTGTGTATTGCTTTGGCCCGTAAGCAAGAGTGACAATGGAATCATTCCATACTAAGATTGCCTGTTGGCTCCAGTCTTACCAAGGAGAGGTCTGCCTTGGCTGGCTTTCAGGTCTCAGGACAGTGAGATACATGTGAATCTGAGCCACCCTGTCTTTCTGGGCCATATACAATGGGAAGCAAAGCCAAATAGCAACTTGAAGCACGTGTACCCCACTCCCAGCTCTCCAACTCATAGACCTCTGAAAATAAATGACAGTTGTTTAAGTGGCTGTTTTGGGTGATGTGCTAATTGTAGGAAAAAAACTAATTAATCATTGGGAAAGAAATGGTGTTGTGTAGAAGTAAGAAGGAAACAGAACTAGAGAAAGATTTCACACTGGCTATCTGTCCTTGATTCTCCACAGTCTATAAGCAGCGGAAGATATTGTGTAAATGGCTGAACTATTCCGGGGCTGGCTGCCTTCTTTGGCTTGGCAGAATTCAATTTTCCCTAGCTTGACCAGAAACTTGCCTTTTCAAAATTC
Source organism: Hydrochoerus hydrochaeris (assembly GCA_004027455.1). Taxonomy (NCBI): domain Eukaryota; kingdom Metazoa; phylum Chordata; class Mammalia; order Rodentia; family Hydrochaeridae; genus Hydrochoerus; species Hydrochoerus hydrochaeris. Next base: position 19,456 of record PVLA01012060.1, read on the forward strand.
AGTTTGGGGATGACAGGGCTATTATTTTTAGTTCACAAATATTCTAATTAACTTGAAAATGGTCTAGGATAGGTAGATTAATTTTGGGACAGCTACGCTTCTTATATTCTAAAATATCAGTTAAGCCTCTTAATTACAAAGCTTACTTCCAATAACTCCTTTGCCTATTTCAGTGTTTGCTAATCAGAAATTGAATAAACTGTACAAAAGAGGTAAATGTAAAAGGTTCCTGGATTACAGGGCCATGTTTTAGAATCTGAGTAACTATTGAAAAATTCCATGTGTAACTCTCAAATCATCCATGCCAACTCATGGTTCTCTGATTGCATCATGCTAAACTTTCTTCCCCTCAATGTCTTAAATTTATGCTATGATTCCTAAAGATAGATGCTGAGAGTTTAAATGACATATCTCCTCTCCATAAATATCTCAGTTAAGGAATCTAGCCACTCACAGGGAGTGAAAGTATATATTGAGGATACATGATCAAACTGTAGATTTCAACCTTTTCCTAAACCAATGGTATTTTCCCTCTAAACTTGATTTTAGAAAAATCCACTTATTCTACACAGGATTATAAACTTGAGTTACTGGCTAGAAAAACCAAATGACAATTTCCTGTCAGACCATTTGGATTGCATTAAAGACACATCTAGAAAAAATAAATGATAATAATAATAATAGGTAAAATGTTTATTGAACATTTACAACTAATAGGCACTCTGCTAAATGCTTTGCTTTTTTTTTTTAATTTAAACCTCACTACAATCCTATGAGGCAGTAGCTAGTATTAATTCAAAGACCCTGAGCACTTGCAATTATGACGTAGCTAAAGTGGGAATTGGACAGTGTTCATCCAAGTTCTTGGCCATTGCTTTTCATTACTTTGCCAAGAAGTGTTAGTTGAAAGTATGATTAGGAGTATTTTATTTAAAGATAGGAATCTATTCTCTCTACATTTATTTTTTCACAATTGGACGGTAGTATTAGTCTTACTCTACCCCCAGTTTCTCTTGATAAAGCTCTAAAACATGATTTCCAACTACAGAAAAGGGTGACCCTTCCCTTTTCTCACTTACCCTCTCTGTTATAATTCCATTCAAGGATTACCCCCTTGAAACCTTCAAACAGAAGAAATATAAAAAGTGCTGGAAATGCAGATAAGTCTAATTTATGATCAAGCACTTCATAAAGAGATAGGAATAAAAATTATGAGAGCCTTTCTCATGTGAGATCCCCGTCTCTACTCTGCTTTACCATAAATGTTGATTTAAAAAATAAATCTCATAGGTTTAATTTTTATAATTTCTGCTTTCTGAAAATAAGAAAGTGTTTTCCAGAAATTGCCCGAGGCCAGGAAGAGTAAATCACTGTTGTAGTCATACCAAAGTTTTGAAGAATGTCTACTCCAATAGTTTTCATGGGGCAAGTTATCTGTGTCCTGTTGATGAGATGATTCACAGACTGAAAAAAATTTAAGACTATGAGAGACATATTATTCTATTTAGAGAATCTTGGGAGACTTTTTCCCCCTCAGCAAATGTCACAAAGAGACATTTCTCATGAAAATTTAACTGAGGGACAGGATGTAGCACAGTTAAGGATAGCCTTTGGGAATAGTTATGGGAGAAAGTGTGGAGCCAGGACCAGTAACTATGAGACACTATGGAAAAAAGCAGAGGATGCATGCATATATGTACAAAAAAAAGGAAGTGGTCAAGAGGTGGGGGAGGTAGGACAGAAAGGGAAGGAAAATGTAATGAAAAGGAATTTAGATGTATTATGTACATGTACCAACTCCCCACAAGGAATGTAAGCATCCTATACTACACACATGTACTAAAATTTTTAAAATTCTGAAAATAATAATGTAAGTAGAATGATGGGAAGAGAATAAATGATGAGTAGAGAATGGTCTTAAAAATTGTTTTCACCATACAAAAACCACAACGTGCATTCACATCTGGTTTAGCAGAAAATAGAACTAACTTGGACACATCCTTGAAAATAGATTGAATAATCTGTAATACTATTTAAAAGTATTCTAGACAAGGAGCACTGGAATTTGAATCTTGGGCCTCCACTGATAATGTGAGTTACCTTGAGCATTATTTCCAAAATGGAAGTCATGAAACAATATGCATGAAAGTGCATAGCTTTTATAATAGAGGCAAAAATATCTGTTATGATAAAAAAAAAAACCACAACAAGCTTCCCCTCCAAACCCAGCCAGGTATGATGGTGCACACCTGTAATCCCAAAACACAGGAGGCTGAGGAAAGGGATCATTGTGGCTTTGAGGACACCCTCAATTATATGGTGAGTTCAAGTCCAGCCAGGATTACACCGAGAGAGCCTTCCCAAACAAACAAACAAACAATACCTGTTTATGGACAACAAAATTTGAAACAGTGTTCACATCTCATATTTCTAGAGGTCAGTTACTTGATTTACCTTGGGATGAATGATAGAACATGTGTCACAGAGTTGAAAATACATAATGTGAATCCACTGAGCACCAATAGTAAACACAGTATTTGCTTAGGAAGCGGGGTTGAAGGGAATGGAGATTATTTAGTAGGCACAGACAATAAAAGAGCAACCTTAGGAAAACTACCAATGTCTAACACAAATTCAGGCTTCAGATACATTTGGTAGGTGACATCAAGAAAGTAACACAAGTTGTGGAGGTTCAAATTTGCTTTCAAATCTTTGCTTTGTTTGTGGGGCCTAAGTATAACATTTTTAAGCCTCAGAACCCCATCAATGGGAAGAGAACAAAAATAAGTACACTGCAATCCATTTTAAAGATTACAGATGATTCGTGAAAAATGCCTAATACTTAGACAATGATACACAGAAGCCGTTGTTGTGAGGACTTCCTTCAAAGAAGAAAGTGAACCTCATGTATCTTTGTATTTAACACAATGCCTGTCATATATTAGGTATAATAAATCTTCACTGAACAGATGAATAAGTAAAAAGTTTGTCTAAAGCTCTTGCTGTTTTCTCTAATTGCCACAGATGGGGCTTTTGGCCAATTTGGGAAAAAATTTTCCCTAAAAGGACCAACCAAACACCACCTTTGATTATCTTCAAGACAACAAAACCAAACTACAACAGACAAAATTGACTGTCACGGGTATTGGCTATTAATGATACATTAAAATTGATGATTAGTGATACTTTCAGATCTCACCTAAACTTTGGATGTACATATAGTTTTGGACTCAATCTAGTACTCATTTTCCAGGTGCATTATATCTGTCAAGTCACTCTGGGAAAGTTAGATACCTCTTTAAATTTAATTTCCTTATTCATAAATAATCACCTTAATGGTTGATGTGAAGATTAAATGATACAAGATAAATAGCTATACTACTAATCTCTGTTAATTCATACAAAAGAACACTGTGCTTTTATTGTTTGTTTGATCATTTTTTTCTGACCTAAATCTTGTAACCTGAACAACTACTTCTAAGGTAACAATAATAAATTAATGTTAATCTCTTCTTATGTTTTTGAAATTCTGTAGCATTTCTATCATTTTTTCTGTTTTGATTTTTTAAGATAAAACAAGACTAAATGAGATAGTATATGTGTAATACCTGACACCAATCAGACAAAGCATGTTTTGAAACATCAGAGCTCAAGTTTCTTCTATTACTTTTGATTTCCAAAGGTCTTTAAACTCATTGAAGGAAAGAACCATGTCTTATTGAGAACCACTTTGCATTTACATGCCTTGGTTCCTAGAGTACTGTAGGCCAAAGAGTAGCTGTGTCATCAAGGCTCTTTGGGTGAATTGCTTCCAACTACTATCAAAACTAGCCGCTAATTAAGCCTGTTTCTCTGGGAAAATATGATTTTATGCACTAGGAGTAATAATTTATTTTAAAAAATAAGAGGTACCAAATAAACATTTTCCTCTTTCAATATTATTAGAGCAATGGTTCAGAAAAAGTACCATAGACCTAATATTTTTTCATTTTTATAAAGCTTTAGACAAATTGATCATTTAGGATGGTTTCATATGCAAGCAGAGGTAAATACAAATCAAAGTGATTTCAAGAGTAAGGTCAATTATTGGGCCTACATGTATTTGGTCTATGTGTTTGAAGTGTGTGTCAGGATTGGCATGTCAAGATTGGCTGACCCAGCAGTTCAACAATATGATCAAGAATCTAGGTTCTTTCTGGTTTTCTGCTCTGGCAACGGTGTTGGCTTCTTGTTGAATGTAATTAGCTTCTAGTGGAGAGTAGCCTGCATTTCCCCATTCAAATCTAGAAAGAGAAAATGAAAGTATGGCAGTCCGAGCACTAAACACACTCCCTAACAACAAATGTTCCCGCTCCTTATCCAGCGATTGTCTTCAGTGAACTGAGATGCATTGATAGGATTAGGTTAGGGATCCTGGCAATGGATGGGTATCATGACTATAGTGTGGACTGATTTTTCATGTGTCATTGCTTTTTCACAGGATGCAAGAGAAGTGGGGAAAGTGTGATAAGTCTGTCACTACATCTCCAGTGAAAATAATAATGTTCATAAAAAAGATGTAGATGACTAAGCTAAATGATGTGGTTGAATCAAGAAGTAGCTGATAAAATATCAGCATAGTTAACAAATTAAAAGTGATGTATCACACACTGTAGGACTGGTCTCTTGCTTTACCCTACCACCCTAGATATGGCCAGGTGCACCTTCACTCTCCTCTTGTACAAAAGTATGTGTCATTTCATGTGCATACATTGTATTAATTAAATATTTTATTTTTACTGCTTCATCTTTGTAACACAGAAACATGAGATTAATTTTAATATAGCGGAACATGTGAATAACTGACTTTGATTATTTTCAACCCTGTTCCCATCTTCCTTCCTTCCTCCCTTCCCCTCTTACCCCTTTCTGCATCATCTCTAAAATTCTACTTTCTAGTTTCCTGTTATCTATTTTCAATTTTATTTATTTATGTACTTATTTTTAGATTGCATTGTTAAAGGAAAACAGATGACAAACTTGGTGAGACTGGCTTATTCCATTTAACATAACATTCTCCAGCCCCATCCATCTTCCTGCAAAAGGCAGAATAATACTGGATTCTATGAGTAGACTACATTTTCTTTATCCATTCCCCTACTGATGTGTGTCTAGGTTGTTACTGTAGCTTAGCGGTTGTGGATTGCACCACTATAAACACAGGTGTACATGAATTAGCAGAGTACATTGTCTTTCTTTCTTTGGGAATATGCCAAGGAATAGTATAGCTGTATCAAATGGTATACGTATGTACTTTTTTGGTGTTTTGAGAAGTCATACTGATTTCCATAGTGGTTGTACTAGTTACATTCTCACCAGTGTTGTAAGAGGGTTACATTTGCCCAGCATTCTCATCAAAATTCATTGCTTTTTATATTCATGATGATAGCCATTCTGACTGGGATGAGATGGAATATAGGTTTGATTTACATTTCCCTAGTGGCTAAAGACATTGAACATTTTTTCATATACTTATTGCCTGTTTGTACTTCTTCTCTTGAATACTCTCTGCTCAATTCATTTGTCTGATTGTCAATTAGGCTTTTTATTTATTCAGTGTTTTTGAGTCTTCATATATTCTAGATACTAATCTTCTATTGGAACAGTAGCTACTAGAAATTTTTCCCACTCTATATGTTATTTCATTCTGCTTATAGTTTCCTTTACTGTGTAGAAGCCTGCCAAGAATTGCATATTTTCTATGACTATCTTATAAACCAACTATAATGCTGTTGACAGCAGGAGCTATGTCTTACCCATATTTATAACCTCAACACATAGTGTAGATCCTGGAATTTTCTAGTAAAGAGTTCAATTTTCAAATATTACTTAATGAACAATCAGTGGATGTAAATTTCAGAAAGGGAGATTTCAAATGTTCACATGGGTGAAAAGAAAACTTTCTAACAAAAAAATATATTACAATCTTCAATCACTTAGCTATAAAAAGTAGGTTGTACCACTAGATAGTCAGTGTCCCAGTGAATCCTGAAGTTCAGTGGTGATCACAGTGCATACTTCATGCTAGTGGCCCAGATGTCTCCTTTGTAGAAGTTAAGACATTTGTGAGATGGGAAGGGACAAAAGCCTGTTATATGGCTCATCAGAAGTTGGACATTCTACCCAGGGCTATGGTCTGTGCAAAGGAATGATGTTACATTTTCCTTATCAGTTTTGATGACTATGCTGGTTCTGATCTGGCATGAATTTGGTATTGTCTGTCTGTTTATGGATCAGATGGCAAGATAACAAAAAATAAAACTGAAGGAAATTTCATGAGGCAATATAGTCCTAAGGGTGAAGGATAAATTTCTTTTTTTTTATTTAAAGAGGGGAAAAACTGGAAAAAGGTAGAAATATTACAGAATTTTGAGAAAAGAAGATAAACAGTAAGGAATCACTAGTTGATGCATTGCATATTGTTCTTTTAGAAATAGTTATTCAAGTTACAGAATTAAAGCACACAAAGTGGACACTAAAGCAGTGAGAGTGAAAACAGATCTCTTCAACAATCCAACAAGAACCTAGAAATATGGTCATCAATCCCACACATCTAAACATACATGCAGCTATATCTTTTATAGCTCTTCCATTTCCTCATTTTTTACAATAGCAATTATACATTTTTAAAATTTTCCTTAAAGAGAAGAAAAAAAGCAAAACAGAAAAAAGGGTAGCAACAATACAGAATTCTAAAAGAAAGAAAGAAAAAGGAGAATAGAAAAAGCTCAACTAAGAAATCAGTAATTTATAAATTACATACTGTCATCCTGGATGTAGTTGTTCAAGTTACAAAGTTAAAGGGTACATAGTAAATATTCAAACAGTCAGACTACAAACAGTTCTGCGCAAAGATCCAACAAAGATTCAGCAATATGGTCATCTATTTTACACACTCAAACTTACATGCAGTTATATCCTTTAGAGCACTTTCTTTTCCTCTCTTTTTTACAATAGCAATTACATATTTTGGTTTTATTACTCTTGTAGTTCTTATTTACTTTTCACACTAGAGCCACAACATGATATTTATAAATATGATTCTTATTTATTTCACTAATGAGGATAGTCTCAAGTTGTCTCCATTTGCCTATGAAGGCCTCAAGGTCATCCTTTTTTATAGCTGAGTAATATTCCATTATATAAAAATGCCACATCTTTTTCATCCACTCAGCAGTTGATGGGCATCTTGGTTGTTTCTAGGATTTAGCTATCACAAATTGTGTAGCTATGAATGTGGGTACACATATATCACTGTGATATGAACTTTTCAGTTCTTCAGAGAAAATACCCAGGAGGGGGATAGCTGGATTGAATGGGGCTTCCAATCCTAGTCTTCTGAGAATTCTCCATATGGATTTCCATAATGGTTGCACCAGTCTACATTCCCACCAAGAGTGGAGCAGTGTTCCTTTTTCCCCACAGCCTTGCCAACATTTTTTATCAGTTGATTTCTTGATGGCAGCTATTCTTTCTGGAGTAAGGTGAAATCTCAATGCTGTTTTAATTTGCATTTCTTGAATGACTAGTGAAGGCAAACATTTCTTCATGTATTTATTTGCCATTTGTATAGCTTGCTCTAAGAACTCTGTGTTCATCTCAGATGCCCATTTTTGGAGAGGATCTTTGAATTTGGGGGGCTTGATGTTTTTCAATTCTTTATTCTGGACACAAGTCCTTTGTCTGAGGGGTTGCTGGTTAAAATTCTTTCCCACTCTGTTGGTTTTCTTTTCACTCTGTTGATGATTTCCTTTGAAGTGCAGAAACTTTTCAATAATGTGAGATCCCATTTGTTGATTCTTTGAAGTGTTTCCCATGCAGTTTGCATTTTGTTCATGAATTCTCAGCCTACTCCTACATCTCCAAGACTTCTACCTACCTTGTCTTCCAGTAGATTTATTGTTTCTGTTTTAATATTGAGGTCTTTGATCCATTTAGACTTTACTTTTGTGCATGGTGATATGCATGGATCTAGTTTCAGTCTTCAGCATGTAGAGAGCCAATTTTTCCAACACCATTTATTAAGAGACTATCCTTCTTCCAGTGGACATAGTTAGCCCTTTTGTCAAATATCAGGTGGCTGAGTGTCTTTGTAGTTGTGCTTGCATTTTCTAATCTGTTCCATTGATCCTCAGATCTATTTCTTTGCCAGTACCAAGCTGATTTTATCACTGCGGCTTTATAGTACTGTTTCAAGTCAGGAATTGAGATGCCTTCTGCCTTGATTTTGCTGCCTAGAATTGCCTTTGCTATTCTAGGTTTCTTCTGTTTCCAAATGAATTTTAGTAGTGTTTTTTCTAGATCTGTGAGGTATGTCAATGGTATTTTGATTGGGATTGCGTTAAATCTGTATAACAGTTTTGGGAGTATGGCCATTTTCACAATGTTGGTTCTTCCTAACCAAGAGCAAGGAATGTCCTTCCATTTTCTAATATCCTCTTCAATCTCCTTTTTTAGCATAGTATAATTTTCAGCATATAGGTCTTTTACATTTTTAGTTAGGTTGATTCCTAAGTATTTCATTTTTTTTACATGTTATTGCAAAGGGTGATATTTCCATAATTTCTCTCTCAGTGAGTTTGTGTACAGGAATGGTATTGATTTTGAGCCTTGATTTTGTATCCAGCTACATTGCTGAGCTTGTTTATTACCTCTAGAAGTCTTTTAATAGAGTTTTTTGGGTCTTTTATATAGAGTATCATGTCATCTGCAAATAGTGATAATTTAACTTCTTCCTTTTCTATCTTTACTCCTTTTATTTCTCTCTCTTGGCTGATTGCCCTGGCTAGTGTTTCCAGAACTATGTTGAAAAGGAGTGGTGATAGTGGACATCCTTGTTTTGTTCCTGATTTTAAAGTGAAAGCTTTCAGTTTTTGTCCATTTAGTATAATGTTGGCTGTTGGTTTGTCATAGATGGCCTTTATAAGGTTGAGGTAGATGCTGTGTATTCTGAGTTTCTGATGGGTTTTTATCATGAAAATGTGTTGGACTTTGTCAAAAGCTTTTTCTGCATCTGAGATGACCATGTGGTTTTTGTTTTTGGCTCTGTTGATGTGGTGTATTACATTTATTGATTTGCATATGTTAAACCATCCCTGCATTCCTGGAATGAAACCCACTTGGTCATGATGTAAGATAAATTTCTTATCATTTTAAGCAACCTTTAGCTTAAGTGATCCTTAAGAATGAGACTAAATAAAACCAGAGGTCAACATGGCAGACAGTCAGCATTTACCTAGTACTCAGCACTGGGCAGTCCTCTAACTGAAGAGATAGCACATACTATCTTTATGTATAAAGAAGTATACATAAAGGAGATAAGGTCTGACCTACAATAAAATGTAAAAATTAATTGAAAAATTGAAACACACACACACACACACACACACTATGAAACAAAACCTAGGACAGCAAAGGGATACAGAATATCCTTCACTTATCCTCTTAACCTGTAGTAACTTGTCCATTTCTCTTGTATCCAATATTGTTACCCTCTAAACTAGTTTTCTTTTTCTTCTTTTCCATTTTTTTTTTGTCTTTTTGAGACAGGGTCTTGCTATGCAAGCTGGCCTTGACCTCATTTTGTAGCCCAGGCTGGTCTCGAACTCACAATGATTCTCCTGCCTCATTGTGCTGGAATTACAGGTGTGAGCCACCAAGCCTGGCTTTAAACTAATGTTCTTAATTTCTTTGACTCTCTTAAATATCTCATGCAACCTCAGCTTGCTGATTTTTGGATGTATGGTCTTACCATCATTTCATAGGTATAAAAGTTGTAAATCACTTGAACACTCAGACATAGATACTGTTAACATAGCAGAGAGAAAGAGAAGAGAGAGATAGTTTTACAAACTCACAGGGGTTTTTACTTGCTATTCACAGAAATCTACTATGTATATAGGTAAACGCACATAAAAAGCATCTCAAATATTTTATACAATCATATTTACTGGGAAAAGGTGACATTGAAACATATTTTATTCTATGCACTTTTATGTTGTTGTTTTAAACAACATAGTACCTAGGTGAATTAGTAAAATTATTTAAAGAATTAAATAAAATCTTTACTACCAGGTGAGTTTCTCACAAAGAATACCTGACCTCGTGTTGAATGCCTAGCACAAATACTGGAAATCACTTGCAAAGAGGAAAGGTTTGTTTCGGCTCATAGTTTCAGAACCTTCAGTCCATGGTCAGTTGACTCCATTGCATGGGACCCTGTGGTGATACCATTGCAGGTACATGAAGAAAAGAGAGCTGGCATCCAGAATACAAAGCTAGAGAAGTGCAAGGGGCCCGGGTCCCAGTATCACCAATTATTAAAAGCATGTACCAAGTATCTATCTTCTTTTTCCAGGGCTCTGTCTCTTAAAGGATCCACTATCTCTCAGTTCTGCCACAGGCTGGTGCCCAAACTTTTAATACATAGCCCCCCTAGGGGATATTTAAATTCCAAACCACAGCGTATTTTGAATATGATTCAAGGCAATAACTTCATCCTTAGGATCATGGCAAGAAGTGACAGTATTTTAACTAAATGCCTTTTTTTCCAGGGAAGAATAAACTCAGAAAAATTAGAAAGAAGAGTCTTGATTTTCTAATAGAGCCCCTATATACCCAACAACCAAAACAGCAAATAATAAATAAGCGCACTACAAGTTGGGGAGGGCAGTATTTTCCAGTGCTTCTCAGATGAAGGAGTTGTGTGCAGAGAAAGCAGAACTGATTGTAAGTGAAGAGACAAGAATTGTGGCTCTTGTTCTGCTATAATCTAGGTCTGGGAACACATAAGGGTCATAAAATCTCTCTTGGCTTTGTTTTTCTATTTTCTAGAGTGCTTAATTTTAGCATGTTTAAAAGTTGACGTTTCTTAACTTTTTTATTTGCCAAGTAAAGACAGTAAAAGAGAAAACCAAATAAACAAGCAGCAAAACGAAAAGCTGTCATCAAATTCCGTCATAATTTCACTAATGAAAGAGCATTTTTGCTTTTAAAAAGTAAGGATACAATATCATATTTTAACAAATAAAACTCTTAAAAACTTAGCTTTGTGCTGAAAACCTCAAAATTTGCCTTTGTCTCTTTTCTCTATAGGCAAGTGTAAATTTTGTCAAGGGGTTCATTTGGGAACTTCAACATTGCATTTCTGTCCTATGCTGTCTCACTGGATGTTGAGACATTGTACATGACCTTGGGCAGTGCACTGCCCATTGAATGGCATTCAGGAACACAAAAGAGGTAATCAGAGACCATACTGCACAGCAGCAGGGTCAGCAGTGATGGAATGCTTCAGATTCATTACTGAACAACTTTGTGCTACATTTTTTCCAGGTGTTGAAGTTCCACAGGGAGCAAAATAAACACAAAACTTGACTTCAAGGGAGGAGTTTCACATGGTTGACTGGAGGAGCAATCATGCCAGACATACTCAGAAAAGATTTACTAAAAACCCAAGTACTCTGAAACAAGGAGAGGTACTCATACCCAGAAACTGAAAAATAACCTAAAGATGATATGTGTAGATCAAACCAAATATCTGGATCATTTAAAAAGGAAAGCAGTGGCTCCATGGTGGTCTGCATCCCCTCTGTCCCTGCTTCTTCTGGAAAGTAGCCATGGTGAGACCATCCCAGATTCTGAGGGGGTGAGCCAGCACTGCCAAGGCTAGACTCCTTGGATCGCCTCAGCTTACATTGGCCTGTCTCCCCCTCACTACATTGAACAAGGGAACAAGGGAACACTGCACCGCTCTGCTGCTCAGTGTGGGCAGAGGAAGCCCCCCTTCACTCTAGGCAGAGGGAAGATAAATACGGCAAAAGAATCAGAGATCCAGCTCAGCTTACATACCTGCAGACAGAGAGGAGGAAACAAGACTGATCAGTTTGTCCAGAGTGAGCTCTTTCTTGTTTTTTCCATAAAGATTAAAAAAAAAAAATCTGCATTAGCTAGGGGCAGGACTCAAGAGTCCCTAAGTCAGGCCTAGGGACCAATCAGATTCTTTGTAACAGGGATGGAACTCACAACCTTGTGCTTTGCCATGTAGGCGCTGTGCCACTGAGCTATATCCCCAGACCTAAAGTAGATCCAGTTTACCACACAAAAATCAATAGTGTCTCTGTAGGCCAGTAATGAACACACTATGAGAGAACCATTATGGAATTCAATATGGAGATTTCTGGAAAAAATTAAACAGTTTAATTCCATTCTACTCAGTTATTATACTTATAGGTGTCTCCCCCAAAGAGGTAAAGACATAGTATTACATGTTTATCAATATTTATAGTAGCACAATTCATAACAGTTAAGTCTTGGAAGTGACCGTACGCCCATCAACAGTTGAATGGATAAAGAAAATGTGATATCCATTTATGATACCTTTATACTATACTGTGGAATACTACTTACCTATAAAGAAGGATAAATTTGAGACATTTGTAGGAAAATGGATGCACCTTAAAAATATCATTTTAAGTGAAATACATTGACATATGTTTAGCTTTAATATCATAACATTTCTTTCATAGGAGAAATCCAAGGTACAAATAAAAAAGCAAAATAAAAACTGATGAAAGAATAATAATCATTGTGTACATAAGCTTAAAAGAATGGTCAAAATGTTAGAGCACAGCTCAGAGACAAAAAGATTCTGTCTTACACAAAAGAAACAAACAGATAACAGCATGAAACCTTATTAACTCATTATTCCCTAATTATATTGCCTTGAAACTTTGTTTTATTTTTTCATAGAAGAGTTATTTTTAATAATTTACTAATATTTACATGGTAAAAAAGATTCTAAACAAGGTTATTCTATTATCAGATGTTATGGATTAAAAACTAGTGGTCAATTTAACGCCAGCTGGATTACATCAGCATGGTGCTGAGTGTAGATGGTCCACCTGAGGAAAGTTGCCAGCATAAATGGAGACGTGGAGAAGGAGAAGCTATTCATGTTAGTGCGGTCAGGAGTTAATGGGTTGAGGCATTGTGGGTTCCCCTGCGAGTTGCTGTTTGAGCCATTAGGTTCTGCTGGAGAAGCTCTGGTCCTCACATTGAGCATTGCTTCCTGGCTCCAGAGGGGAAGATGTGTGCTCCTTGGTCTCCAGGATGAACTTGTCATGCTGGCTTCCTGGCATGTACTGAACTGTGCTTGTCATTGTTGGAGCTCAGGGCCTCCGTGTTGCTGAGGATGGCTGTGGTGCTTTTCAGGACAGCCCTGGTCTTTGTTGTGAGTGGGACTTCTTGGCTTCAGCGTAGAACCCTCAACCTACCAGAACAGCTTCTTTGCCCCGCTGGCATAGACTTTCTGGCTTCCACCACTGACCTTCCCAGCACAGATCCGTAAAAGAGACTGGCATGAGTCCTTCTTGTGGGCTCTAAACCTCCAGTTGGACTTGTGGGAAGCATTGCTGTGAGCTCTGGGTCTTCATCTGGATTCATGTGGGCCATTACTGTGGGATTCAGGTCCTTTGCTAAATATTCTATGTCTTTAACATTGTGAATAGATTTCCTGCATTTTCTTGTGTCAGCTCTGGGCGACGATCATAAAAATAATATTATAAACTCCATGTCCTTATTCTAATTGTTCTCTGCACAACCCCTGACCACCACACCAGATATGTACCCTAAGAAATAAGTTATTTAGAGTAATCTAAAGGGGCCGGGGATTTAGCTCGGTGCCAGCCTGGCAATGGCAAGGTTGTGAGTTCGATCCCTGGCACCACAAAAAACAAAAAACACAAAAATACAAAAAAAAAAAAACAAAACTTAGAGTAACCTAAAGAATACAATGACCACTGGGGGGAAAAAAGAAAGAAAAACTGATAAAAGGAAGCAGGGAGACAGCTATTTTGCAAATAAGAAGGGGACCAAGAGATGGAGGTGAGAGTGAGGGTAAGGGTAGGGGGTAAAAGGATGTAAGATGTGTCATGTACAGGTACCAACTATCCACAGTGAGTGCAATCATTATGTGTCACAAACATGAATGAAAAAGTAATAATAATGAAAAGAATGAAAGTGATCTAGACATGGAAGGAGAGAAGGAGGTAGCAAGGGGAGTAAAATGACTCAAGGTAAGCACAGGTACCTCTCCTTAAGATGAATCCGAATGTCACATACTGCAAATATGCACTAACAAAAACATTTTTAAAAGAAAGAAAGAAATCTGACTTCAAAAACTTATGTTCTAACTAAGGGAATTTGTTCATTAAAAACACATACACAAATATATATGTATTGAATCACATTGGCATAAATATCTCAGAAAAAAATAAAGTAGGGTGAGTACCACAGGTAGAGGTGCTCCAGTGTGGAAAGTGATCAGGGAAGGGCTGTTTGAGCAGAGAAGGCAAGGGAGGAGGGAGCTATGCCCACATCTGAGAAAAGGAAAGGCTGGCACAGACCACAAGAAGTACGAATGCCTTCAGGCAAGGGTTGAGGAATAGCTGGGGACTGAAGTAAGGGGACAGAAAAGAAAGTCAGAGGAGTCTGATTGGATTCTAAATTTTTCTTGTCTTCATCTGTCCTCATGTCCACAGAGATTCTCGTCTTCCTTGTTTACTCAATTGTAATCTTTGTGACTTAAAAACTTATGAGTTACTCGTGTCACTCAAAAGATATTGCATTTTACCTTGTACACACACATAATTGGCACATGTTCTAAATAAACACCTTTTTCTTTACCCTCTGGTAAACTTTGTAGCCAGGAAATCAATCCAAAGATGTGCTAGAAAAATTACTTCTCCCAAAGTAAAAAATTGATATAGATTTTCTTTAAAGTTTTTCACACATATATATGGATGACTGCTTGTCTTAATTACTTTTATGGTAGTGGGACAAAATATCTCACATCCCAAGTTAAAGCAGTTTGTAGAAGTTTCATTCCATAGTCAGCTGTCTCCAAGGCAGGGTGTCATGGGCATGGCAAAGAAGAAACAGTCCTTGAGAAAGTAGGCAAAGAACAACAGCAGGCTGTGAGCCTTCCTTTCCCTTTTATTTCATCCAGGCTACAAACCCACATCCAGGGTAGGGTTTCCATCATTCACATCCAGAACCATGCTAAACCAATTTAGTTATCACGTGCTCTTAGTCCCAGTATCACACATGCTGTGACTATAGTCACTGTATTGAACACCTCTGAAAAGTTCCATCTATGAGCACATGAAGCTTTTGAGGGACATCAAGATACAAGCTATATCATTGGTTTTTTTTTTTTTTATCATTTCTATACTTTGACAACCTGACTCTAATCCATCTACTACCCCTACTTGAGTTTCCAAACAGCAAGGAACACCAGTAAGCAATTCCAATTAGTCTTTCTCTTCTATCTAAAGCTCATCCAAAGACAGCATCACTGTTTGTAAGCAGTGGGAAAGACATAGCACCAAGTGCTTCATCGTGACACAGAGACATTAATTAGTGGCCAGATGTCATGCAATGTCATCTTCCACTTTGAAGACGCTGCCTCAAATAAAATAATTGATATTCCAGTTCAGGGACTAAGTTTTATATGAAAATATAAGGCTTTAATTTGCTTTTCTTTTTTAAAAATCTTAAATCTTTTTATTAGTGTATATTAATTACACAGAATATTGGTTTTAATTGTGATATCTTCATACAAACATAAAATATGCTTTGGTAATATCCACCCTCCTTGACTTTCCTTTCTTGAAATCATTTCAGAGATACATATCATAGCAAGAATGAGAAGACAGAAGTCAAAACTGTTGAAATTCCACAAAGATGGACCCATCTTTGTGGACCTGTTAAAACAATCGATTGATTAGAAGTGATGTCTCCTCCACAGAATGACAAATGCTACAGGAACTCACCCGTAGGTGAACCTTAAAAAGGTTGGCTTCATGGAAGCAGAAAATAGAAGTGTGGCTATCATAAGTGCTGGTGTTCTGTTGTACAATACAGTGACTGTAGTTGACAATCATGCACTGTGTATTTCAAAAATAACTAGAAGAAAAGAGCTTGAGTTTTCTCACCTCAAAGAAATGATAAACGTTAGAAGTGATAGATATCCTAATTAGTCAATTTGGTCTGGAAACAAGGTCCACATGTATCAAAATACATTGTTCCCTAAAATATGTACAATCACTATGTGTTTGTTAAAAGTAAAATTTCATTCTTTTTAACTCATCCATATAACCCCACAATGAAAGGAGGGCACATTATGTATTGCAAATGTGTGCTAATAAATAACAAAGAAAAGGTGTTTCTGATACAGGGGAGAGCACAGCTACCTTCTAACTAACATCAAGTGAAGCTGAAAAAATAATGGATCTTTAAACAAGTAATATCTCTGTTAAGTGAGAAGACTATATTTGCCTTCAGAAGTCCTGAAAATGTCTAATAACTGTACAAGATTTGAAGGAGCAATAGAGCAAATTGCAAGATAGAGTATGCAATCCTTGCCAGAGTTTGGGAGGGAAAAAAAGCAAGCTTTGAAAAACAGACTCACAAATGTTATGACTGGGAGTGACTTTTCATTTGCCAGACTAGGTAGGATGCTTCCTGCAAGCGAAGACCATCTGTATTTTTCTTTCTTTTTCATTCTGCAACTCAACATTTTGCATTAATTTAGACAAGTCATAAGTAAATCTTTTTCTAATAAACCATTAAAAATTGCTTTTTTTTTTACCCAACGGGTGGCATCATTGTTTTACAAATGGCTTTGGAACCAACACAGTGGCTAGGAAGTCATTACTGGTTTTGGATTTTGTTGATGGTGCTTGTATTTTGCTTTTAGTTTCACCTATTTTTCACAGAATCAGGAAGACACAAGGAGTACCCAATATTCTCAGAAATTTATTTTTGAGAAGATATAAATTTTTTTATTTTTGAGAAGACTTATATCACTGATACTTCAATTCAATTACCAATCATTGCATTACTAAGAAAGAAACATTTAACTCCCAAATTGGTTTCCCTGGATTATCTGCAATGGAATCCTTTGCTTCCTTTTCATTATTGTCAGTGACAAGTCTGACCATAACTCACTTAACCTTTGAACTTACAAATTAACTAAATCACATGTGCATTGAGACAGTATTACTTACAGAATCTGGGTCTGATGTCCATATGAGATATGATCAGAAATATGATGAGTGCTACTGCCTAAGTATCAACCCACAGAAAGGCAGGCCTGTAAAAATTACAGTATTTCCTCATCTACCATACTCACTAAATATGGCATCATATGACTTATGACTCTTCCCCAAATTCAAAATAAATAAATGAAAGGTAAATACTTTGAATAGATTTAGGACATTGAGACAGCTTTGTAGTGCAGCTAAAGACACTCATTGAAGAGGACTTCCAGAACTGCTTCCACAAGTAGAAAGAAAAATGGGATAACTGTGTTCCAAGCAAGGATAAATATTTGTAGGGGGATTAATGGTCAAGTTTCTTTTACTGAAGAAAATTTTCATTTAAATGCCCACCATATTTTAATCACACCTCATATAAGCAATGGAATGTTATTTGAGCATGAAAAATAAAATATTGATATTTGCAAAAGATAGATGAATCTAGAGAGCATTGTTAAACGAAATATTCCCTGCATAAAAAGGCAAGTGCCACATTATCTTAGTCACATGTGAACTGAGGATAGAATGGGTTACAAGGAATAAAGGGAGATGGAGAAAGGACAGTTAACAGGACAAAATTATAGATAGATGGGAGAAGATTTTCATTTTTGGTTGTACAATGTGACGTTTATACTTAATGTACTATATATCTCAAAATAACTACAACAAAGGGTTTTGAAACTGCTCATCACCAAGAAATAATAAGTGTTTGAAATGTTTGAGGTGATAGATATGGTAAATACTATGATTTGATTGTTATACAATAGTTACATGATTTATACATTAATTTAAGGGTCATGCTGTACCCATAAATATGTACAAGTATGAAGTTAATTAAAAAGTACAAGTATTAAGTCAATTAAAAACGAGCAAAAATAACACTAAAAGTAACACTTATGAGACTTTTCTGTGTGGTAGACTCTCTTCTGAGCATTTGTGCAAGTCTTACAGAAATCCTAGGGAGTGGACAAAGTGAGGACACAAATCGCAGTCAGGAGAGTGATCACACAGGGGCAGAGAGGGGACTTGAATCAAGCCAGTGTGGGGACAATAACAGTTGATACCCACTAAGCACTCACCAAGAAAATGTTCAGACCCTCAGTGTATATTATGGTAATTGAGCATCTTGCTAACTTTGAACTAGGCAATAACCACTCTTCTTATGTTACTTTTATTTTCATAGAGTTTGTCTTTCCTAACAAAATCCTAACACATATGCTTTTCAACTTCTTGAAAGTAGACAGGAAGATTTGTGAAAACATGAATTAATTTAACATCCAATTTCAGAACTCTAGCAATTCACTAAATGTCATGAAAGTGTCTGACTTTACCCAGAAGGTACGTTAGTCACATTTCATATTGCATTTTACTAAAATTTAAAAATATACATATGTTCAGCTGTAGGAAATATGAACAAATTACTAATTGGGATTTCTGAAATTTTGTTTATTTTGAGTTACCATTAAACACAAAGGCTTTAAAAGGGGAAAAAAACCCACTTATCTAAAATAGGGACACACCAACACTCACATCCCCCACACAACGACCAAAAGACAGATAATACTTATTTTGTCCTTAAAAAATAAAAAGTAATAAATTCCAACAATCTGCAACATTTGCTTGGCTGAAAGCATTCATAGAAAGTTTTCGTGTGGAGTTGGGGAAGGTAGGGAATTTCTAAGGGTGACAGGCTTTTGGGTGAAAAGAAAAAATAAGTGAGAAATTTGGGCATGATTTGATTTCTAACCATGACATGGGTTAGCAAGAATAGGAAAATATAACGATCGTATTTAGAAACTCACTAATACCCTTTGACAGCTCATTTCATAAACTTACAAGTATTTTTCCCTCATTGTTGAGGAATGGGATATTCTGGTTAATACTTGCCATGGTACTTATTAATTCAACACAGCTGAGTTTTAGAATTCCTAATTAGGCATCTGGCCACTTTAAATGGAGTCTGCAGAGATTTTATTTTTTAAGGGAAATGACTAAAGTGTTGTAAATATATATTTTAAATTTTGCTAAAATACTGGAAGAAATATTAATGCCTCCCTTATAGCAAATCTGACCTATAGTAAATTGTTAGAATTCTGTCCTTTGTCTGGAATTAAATTAATACTGAAATATTTTCCCAAACATCAAACCAAGGCTCAAATAATGAAATATTTTCTTCAAATTTTCAAACTTATTTTCTTATTTGCCTTCACTTTTGTTCTTTTAAAAAATACACAAAAAGAATGAAATTTTGACACGATTTTAGACTCACACAGAGGGGAAAATATGTGGCTTCTTAGATTGCTTAAAATCTGTTTCGTAGGTATTTGATAAGTATTTCCATAGGTTCAATTACTCCATTTCCTAATCAGAGGGATAAAACATATAGTTATCAGGGTATAAAGTATATATAACTTTGCCTTGATGGTTTTCTATTTTTTCTGTCTTTTGGATAAACTCTAAAAATAAATCTAGTTTTGCTTCCTACCACTAGAATTATTCTTTAAAAGTTTCAATATACTTCCTAAGCTTAATTTTATATATATATAAAATATATTATATATATTATATATTATATATATTATATTTATATATATTATATTATATATATTATATTTATATATATTATATTATATATATTATATTTTATATATATATATATATATATATATATGGTACTGGCAATCGAACTCAGAACCTTGCACTTGTGAGGCAGGTGCCGTGTCACTGAGCTATAGCACTTTCCCTTAATTGTGTATTTTTGAGGCAAGGTAGGATGAGAAGAGAGATTTTGAGTGTGTATTTCAACAATAGCTATCAGAAAAAGTATACAAAAGGTGTCAGTGGGAGAAAATATTGTTTACCCACTTTTTGAAAGGCACTTAAATAATTTGTGTAGAAGAGCCTTTACAAAAATATATGTTCTTTGATCTTGTAATTTTACCTGTGAGTTTATTTTACAGAAACAAAATGGACACTTGATATCACAATGTTGTTTATAGTAATTAAGAAATCAAAACAACAGAGTTCCCATCAAGAGGGGATGAACTACATAAACCATATTTGTTCACACAACAGGGTACTAAACCATTCAAGAGAAGATATTAACTTGAATGACCATGACAAAAAGGAAATTGTAGATGCCTTTGTAGAAAAACAGTGAATTTAGGTATATGTACATATATGATAGAAATAAAAGACTGTATAATTAAACTTTACAGTTTTTAGAGAGTATTTCATATTATCTTATTTTCTTCATAATTATTTACTATATTTTCTGAATATATAGATATCTCTAGTTCTGGCCTCTTTTAGTAGTGCCAAGGGCCTTTAGTGTGACCAGCTCTTAGGGTACCAGCTCAGCATGCTCTACCCAACACAGAATTCACAAATACACAAAAACTATGCCATCAAAAACTTTATTAGGACTTACACTGCAGCATAATGGGGAATAGCACATAGGCTGAATTCACTAAGGGTATTGAAGGTTTACTTATAAGGAAAAAAAGGTGGGCTTGCACATGTGAAGTGTTTGGACTTTCTGAAAGTCCATAGGTAGGTAAGAGCTCCTCTTAAATCTAACCAGAGAAGACTGCAGAGGGGTGGAGTCATTCAGAGAGGCTGCAAAGGAAGGAATCTAAGATGGGTCCACAATGGAGCCCTGGTGCTGCCAAAGCAAGTATCTCTTACAGTAGCTACAAAGTAACTGATGTAGTGGGGCTGGCTGCAAGGAATTTGAGGCTGCCCTGAAAAAATAAAAGGTACTACTTGGCAAGTGTCAGGAGCTTCCCTCTTGTCTCAATATTGTGGCAGTTGATCTAATAACTGAAATGGCTACTTATTGACCAAGACAGCAACATACAGAGCATAGATTTGTTGGGTAACAGGATGATACACATTGGAGTGGAGAAGATTGGTGTGAGATTTCATCACACCAACCTGAATGGTGCATGATTTAAAATGTATCTTTGGCTCTGTGTCCTGGCTCTCTGATAGGCACCATGAGGAATTTTCTATTTAATTTTTTCTGACTGTGGTTGACTATAGACAACGGAAGACCATGGAAATCAAAACTGAGGATAAGTGGGGGGACTGCTGTATTCTTAGTGTCCCATTTCTCACATTTCCCTTTATAATTCCATTTAGTTACATGTATTCAGTTATGCAGGACATCTACTCCAATAAACAACAAATGTATACCGAGCCTTACTTTCACTCCAGCATAGCAGTTGCACATTTAGAACTGGTCTTTTGATCACTTTAATCTGAGCATTCTCCGAATCTCACATTAAAATCTCTAAGCTTCTGTAATCATGTTCTGTTTCCAGCATGTGTTCTTCATATTGCCATCTTCTCAGGTCTCTTTGAAAATTTCTCTTGCCCTTCAGCCTGCAAGGCCAAAAGAAACATGCCTGGCAGGTAGACTTTTCCATCCCTCAGTCACCAGCCCCATCCTCTCCATACCTTCTGTTACTAGCCTAATTCAGTCACTTCCTACTTTTCCGTAGTTTCTGAAACAGTCTCCACACTTGTCCTTGGTCCCTTATTTCTCCTGGTTTTTTTCTCTTATGACAATCTTCTTCCTCATGCCCAACTATAACAGTAAAATCTTTTGGCTGAATTATGTTTAAATGGTTTCCTGTTGTTTGGAGAATAATGTTCAAGCCTCTTTACCAGCCTTCCTCTTCAAGGTGCCATGTGGCTTTGACTGGGCATCTTACCCTATGTATTTCCCTACTGTTCTAATCCTGCCTTCCAAACCAGTGGAGTCAGTGCTTTCTTCTTTCCATCCTGAGATTCCTTCCCACACATTTACAGGTGAATTAAATGTAGTACAAAGGTCTCCTGAACTTCCTAATAGAATGCATCTTCCTCATCTGGGCACACTGCCTTCCTTGATCCCCACCGAGGAAACTATTCTTTCTCTTTCCTGTTATAATTATGCCCCTTTTTATGTGCTGGCTTGCTTAGAAATACATATCTATATTTGATTCATCATTCTATTCCTCATAGTGCCTAGCAGAGGGTTGAAACTAAATGCACATTTATTTATTATTTAATGAAAGCTATATGAAAGAAAAATGTAGGTTAGTTAGAAATACAGATATTAGACATGGGTTATTCTTTAGCATTTCTATTACTACATTGTTAAATTGTTCTCATGTGTGAGTTATTGCTGAACCCACTTATGTCCCCTTTGCTACAACTCTCTTTACAAGAGTCATTTTTATTACCATTGGTGAAGAATTCATTTTTTGTGTGTGGCTCAGAGAGCACAGGGTATTTTTCGGAAGCTAGATAAAAGCAAAACTTCAAAAACTGCATTACCATATTAATGAATGAACATGCATATGTGTCTAGTTGCCTTTTGCAAACACACTCAGGTGGAAAGCTGAGAGCCACTGGGGACTTTGACCAGGATACTGCTGTTCAATTCAGGTTGTATAATGAAATTGACGCAAGGATACATTCTCTTGTTACATTCTCTTTTAATCTCAAATTCATGCAGTTTCACATTACAGAGAAAGAAAAGCTCTGATCCAGCTGTTTAAAAATGAAAAACAAATTTAGTAGGCCTAGACTAATAGTAAATTGGTCCTTTATTTTAATAAAAGTAGAAATTTAAAGCTAAGACAATTTGGGGTATTTTCAGCTAATGTTTTCATTATGATGTTAGAAAAGCGAAATCTGAAAGTATAAGATTGGTTAAGGGCATTTGGTGTATTAAAATAACAGCAAGAACCAGGCTTCTGACTTCCTATTTAGTGCTATTCACAGTATTTCAAGAGACTTTGGAGCAAAAAAGTTGTCTGAAAACGGTTTCTTCCATTTCTCCTTTTAACCTCAATAATAATAGTGATGATACTTTTCTTCATATATTCTAGGCATTGAAATATATAATTATACACATGACCATTTCACTGGTCCTCTTATAATTGTTTGCTGAACTAGTATTAGTTCCATGCTATAAATGATGATGGAAGTTCACCATGCTGGGTGTCACATAACCAACAGTTTCTACCACGAAGAGTTTACAAGGAGAAAAATAGTAGAAAGCTAAGTCTACCTCTTCCTTACGATTCTCTTAAAATGTTTCTGGTTCATTGGAATCTGATTATTAGATTTTAGTCATGGTCTACTGTGGGAGAGGACAGAATAAAGGATAGATCTTTTTACCACCACACCTGTTGTTTATTACTATTTTTTGTGGCATATTTCAGGAGTCTCACAAGTACTCTGTACAATAACTGCTCTTGTATCCTAGGGCCATCTGCAGCAGAATCTTTTATTCTTTCTTTCTTGTATTTGGTATTTACTATTTAGTCCTTACCAAAACCTCTCTAACCTATTACAACTTAGCCATGTTGGAGAATATATTCATCACTAGAGCCTGGAATTGATGCAGTCAGAGGGACTGAAAGTACATTATTCCTTCAGAAGAGAGTTGGAGCAGAAAGTAATTGGAAGGGATTCGGTGTTAGGCTGAGTGTCTGATAGTTTGGAGCTGGTTCACTTCTTCCACACTAGTATTCAGTTTTATGGGATTCCATCCAGACCTTTTTTCTCCATGATGTTGATGCAAAAGCATTTGTGTGCTTCCCCAGTTCATTGTCAGCAAAATCTGGACTGGTATATTGAGTGTGATCCAACAGCATGCCAGTATGGGCCTGGTTTGACTCCCCACAATATTCTACTCTATACGGAATGTTGATGTCATGAGGAACACATGTCAGCAATTTCAAAAATTGTCCATAACATTTAAATCATCCAAAATAAGCCTGCTTTTCCAGCACCACAATTCCTACGTTAGCATCCATCTCTGATCCTCCACTTATCCTGCAGTGGAAGAGAGATATGGTTTTGGTGAAGAAATTGTAGCCACTGTCTGAATGACTGATTCACTTGCCTACAGGCTTTGAATATCTCACTCGATTTTTCAAAATCTCAACTTCTTATAGGATTAACATATATACTAATAGTGTCCACCTTGTAGACATTTTGTTAAGATCAAATTGGATATTATAGTGCTAAGTACAGTACACGTGTTGCAGTCACTTTATAATAAATAAATGCAAATATTATTCTACTATGATTTCATCATCCAATTGATAACTGAGACTTAACACAAAGTCTCAATGCTCTCCTGGCATATTTCTTGCCAAATCTTGTCCTGTGATTTTTATACAGCTGGGTTTAAGAATAAAGCTTTGGTTCATACTCCATTACAAACATATAGGCATTAAAACAAGTGTAGAAAGAGACAGTCATCTTTTCATCTGTTCTTTTACATATGGACAGGTGATAAGCATGATACAAGGAGACAGTTAAAAGGGTTGTAGTGTATGCCTCCACTTGCACACCAAGACTGTTCTTTAGGAACACTGTGCTGGCCAGAAGACTAGCATTTCTCCTTTGCTATAGCTTGGAAACAAACAAATAATACTCCTTATGTGATAACATGAAGAGTAATGATTGGAAATACAGTGGTACCTTGGTACTGGTTGTTGATTTGTTCTAGCAGGCATGTCAAGTGCCCAAAATGACAAGTACAGTGGACTCTGGAGTTACAACCAGTCTGATATATGATCAAGTTGGGTTATGACTGGTTTTTAGGTTTAACTTATGATCAAAGTCTTGAGTTATGACCCAAATGCTGGCCACTTGTGAGGTTGTAAACAAAGACTTGTGATGCCAGAAAAGGATGTGTAAGCATACATAAGCATCATTCTGAACCCAGATGCATGTGTTTGTGATTTCAGTCAGTGCTTTGGATAATCTGTATGATTACTGCTATCAAAATGGCCCCCAAAAACTAGAAAAGAAGCTAAGAAAGGAAGGGTAGGTAAAGAAAGCAACAACAATTGAAAAGAAAAAGCAAGTTATAAAGACATATGAGAGTGGTATTTGTGTGACTGATCTTGCTAATATGTACAAGTATGTTGAAATCCACCATCTTGATAATTTTATAGACAAAAGATTTGCATAAGGAAGCTAGTGTTGCTAAAGGTGTCACTCAAATTAGTAAGTCACTAGTCTATCTGAGTCTACAATTTGTGAAAAAGCTATGATTATAAATGCACATCTTGTAAAGGATAATCCATCAATGACAGTTTTTGAAATTTTTGACATGTATTCTTCATGACAAAAACATTTTTATAGAGTATAACTTCATGGAGATTCAAACCAGGCCCACACTGGCATGCTGCTTGATCACACTCATGCCAGTAAGAGTTGGTTTTGCAATTTTAAAGTGCGAACTGGGGTTCATAGCATAACCTAGCATAGTGAAGCAGCTAGTGGTGATAAAAGTGCTGCTGAAAATTGCACACACCACTTAAAAAAATGACATGGAGAAATGGCTCTTGCTTTCATTAAGTTTTCAAATGTGGTGAAACTGTCTTTTTCTGGAAAAAAATGCACAAGAGAACCTACATTACCCATGAAGAGAAGAAAATGCCAAGCCACAAACCTACGAAGAACAGGCTAAAATTATTGCTATGTGCCAATACAAGTGGTGACCTTAAGATAAAACCTCACTTGGTTTATCATTCTGAGACTGCTATAGTGTTCAGAAAACAGAAAGCCATGAACAATAGGCTGGAGGGTCATGTGGAGAGCTAACACAAAAACCTGAATAACAAGAGTGTAGTACTTTTTCTTGAGTGAATGAGAAAGCCTTTCTGTCTTACTGTCAAGAAACACCTAGAGGACAAAGGTTTACCACTCAAGGCTCCCCTCATCTTAGACAAGGTTCCTTCTCACCCTTGATAGTTAAAAGAGGAGTTGGCTGAAGAATTTCCATCACTCTCAGTCAAGTGCATCCCATGTAATGTAACTCCCCTGCTGCAGCCTACAAACCAGAAGTTTATGGCTAACTTTAAGAAGCTATACACGAAGGAACTGTTCTTAAATACTTCTAAATGATCTCAGATGCAGATTTAATACTTAAAAAGTCCTAGAAGAAATAATGAAACATTATTTTGCTCATGGAGCTAATTGAGAATTCCTGGACCAATATCTCTCTAAGGACATTGAGATCTTCCTGGAAAAAATTATGCCCTAAAAGATGTTGAAGGCTGTGTAGAGGAGCCTTAGTCTTCAACTGACTCTTTGGTTGATGATATTGTCACTATAGCAGGGTCCATAGACTTGCAGCTAGACAGTGGTGATGTTAAGGAATTGGTGGAGGAGTATGCAGAGGAATTGTCTACAAAGGAGCTTCAGTAACTTCTGGTTGAGCAAGGGAGAATGGCAGCTGAGGACTATTTTGAAGAGGGGGCAATATCAACAATGCTCCAAAGTTCTTCTTCTGAAATAAAGGAAGTCCTGAAAAAATAGACAGAGCTACAAATATTTGTTGAGAAGACCCACCCAGACAGAGAAAAAGTCAATCACTGTGATTCACTTGCTAATGACAATGTCATGTCATGCTATAGAATAAAGTTAAAGAAAAGGCAAAAACAGATAATTTTAGATCATTTTTTTGTTCTGAAAATGTTACACATAGTGAACCAGAAGCAGGTTCTACTGGGCTGCAGTCTCTCCCAAGGACAGAACAGATACCAGAGAGCTAAATTTCTGATGTTCTTGTGGAAGGGGACTCTCCTTCCAAACAATAAACACCTTCTATTTCATCTTCCTTTCCTGCAAACCAAAGATGTCAACTTGAATGGTGAGCACAGTATGAAATTTTTGTTTCCGATAAATCAGGCACATTTTATAACTTTTTGGTGAATATTTTAAGGAAATTATTGATGTTTGTGAAAAATTACACATATTATACACTTTTTATCATGAAAAATGTTAGTTAAGGGGTGGTTTTGGAGGTTCAGGAAACATTATGTATATTTCCTATTTCTTATGAGAAAAAGAGTCTTTGCCTTACAACCAACTTGAGTTACAACCAGTCCTTGAGAACAAACTGTACAAAATTGTTCAAGCGTCCACTGTACAAAATTGTTTTGTGTGGAAGGAGTAATAAGTAATGAAGCAATTGAAAACAATAGATTCTATCTGCACATCTTGTATAAAACAGATTAAATTAAGGGTATTGGGGCAAATTTTTAGTCAGAATGTATCAAATACAAATTTGAAGACTTTCCAAGTTCAGTACCGAGATGTGATTGTGAGTTCGACCTTTAAAAGGAGAGGTAGATAACTTTAGAGGGAAATGAAGCTTTCATACAATAAGTCTTTGTGTTAGTAGAACAATATTAGATAAAATGTACAGCTTATTCGTTAAGAAAGAGGCTGTTATCTGATAATAACAAATATGGGTACAAAGTAAAAACAATAAACACTTAGTATTGATGACCTACAGTTCATGGTCTTGATCTTACAGGGTAGCCTTGGTTTTAGTAAGCTTGTTCTCTGTAAGGGAACATTATTCCTTCCATTTTTTAAACAGGAGCTCAATAATAAATTCTTTGCATGTTAATGATATAGAAGTGTTGTTTTCCTTTGGATTTAAACAGAGGTTTAATGCAAAAGTGGGTGGGAGTGAGCGGGTGAGTGGTACTGAGCATGGAGGCTATTGTAAGTATTTTGTGTTTTAAATTGAGTCATATGGGAAAGCCCTGGCAGGTTTTACATAGAGGTATTTTCTGAGGTATTTTTAGGATCACTGTGGCAAATGTAGTCAAAGAAGCCATAACAGCAGAAGAGAAAAGGTTTGCAAGACTGTAGGGTAATCAAGCAGGATATGATGGCAGTTGGAGCCAAGAATAACATCTGTAGGATAAAAATTTTCATGTTAGCACTATGGATATAGCTTTTAAAATCTTGAATAAAAATGATACCAGCATGTGTATCAAATAGAAGAAATCCAGCAACTGTAGAATGAGACACTCTAGTATTTAAATAGCAGTGTCATGTGAGAAAAGTAGCAAAAGAGGCTAAGAAGGAATAGATAAAAAATAGAAGCTGTCTTGAAGGCCACTTGAAGAAAGATCACATAAAGAAAATGTTAAATGCTGCTGCTTCATAGGAATCAAGAA
>PVLA01012061.1:0-47575 GCA_004027455.1 Hydrochoerus hydrochaeris
TTTATGTCCTTTTAAGCATTCAGCAATATTTATGATCTTACTAAAATTATTTTATTTTCAACAATAAAATTTTAAAGTATTTAATCTATTATATCTTACATTAGAAATATAAGGTAGTCTGTTGGATATACTTGAGTGGTGAATAAATTTCTAATATCTCCAATTAACTAAACATTATGACTTTAAACTGTTAAGAACTTCAAAGATAATTTCCACATTTACAGAGAAACAGAATATGGGATAAACTTTTTTTATATAAAATTATCTTTTTAGTGTAATCTTAGTTAAGTCTAAATCTCAATTACAAGATATTTTGCCTCCAGGATGTATTTTTCCATTCTAAATGAATTTGGCATTTCCTCTTAAGTATTAAATTGATCAGCACTATAATTAGGACTGGAAATTTCAAGTTGTATATGTCAATTTAAAAATATATATATATGGCTGTAGAATTCTAAAATTTTGAAATAATTATAAGCTACAGGAAATTGCACAAATAATACAGGGTTTGGTGTATTCTTTTCCCAGTTTCCCCTATTCGTTATACAATATAATATATGTATACAGTATTAAAAGCAGGAAACTGACATTCATACAATGTATGTACAATAAGTACATTAGAGGTTTTGTTCAGCATTTGCAGAGTCTTATCTCTGCGTGTATTTGTGTCTCTGTGTATTTCCAGGCAATTTGATACTGTGTATAAATTTGTGTATTCACCACACTGTTTGTGTACAATCAATACGAACAAATATTCCCTTGTGCTGCCCCTGTATAACCACACTCATTTCCTTTCTTTCTACTCCATCTTTAACCCATGGCAACTGTTCTGGTTGTGTTATGTGAGGATGTGTGTTCTTGGCAGAAAGTTTGCATTTTGCTCTTGTTCAGGGATGTTGCCTGAGACTGAGATTAAGGGCATTGGACTAACTGATCTGGCATAAGAAATTTCAAGACAGTTGAATGTTGAATCTGTGGTACAACTATTGTTGGGGGCTTTTAGACAGATTTATGTTACAGATCAAGAGCAAAGAGCCTAGCAGGATGATTTAAAACATTGTGAATTTGGCCAGAAGGGCAGCTTCAGTAGAGCTGTGGACTATAAACATAGAGCTGAGATCTCTATTGCTGAGAAGGAACAGAGGAATAGAAAAGATAGCCTGGAGGCATCACAGGCATGTTTCCACTCTTTGCAACCTCAAAACTGCGAAAGTGAAAGATTTTGCTTTGAGAGGAAAGCCAAAGAGCACCATATTCTGAAACGGTGGTGGCCAAACTGGGTTCTAGAATGGCAGTAGCAAGGTGAACCTTTTCCTCACAGAGTGCTCAGCAATCCAGGCATTCGACTCCTATTGCCAAGAGGAAGGGAAGCCTGCCTACTGCTCCAGCTGTCAGCAGACCTTGGCATCACCCAGCTGGTGCTGGTTTTAGGTGCATATGGAATGCAAGGGTTCTGAGGTTAAAACGGCTTCCACTACCATTTCAGAAGGCCTGGGAGGCCAGGCAGTGTGCCCCTCAGAGGGCAGAGTGTGAAGCTCTGAGTGTAAAGCCAAAGGTGCAGTGGAGAACCCAGAAGTTTGGAAAAGCCAGGATTGTAAATTGTCTAAGGAAATCTACAAGGAGGGAGCAAAGCCAATCCAAAACAGAAGCCATAGGAGCTAAAACCACCAGAAGTGACGTGGGGGTGGGGTCACCCGAGCCCTTTGGTGCTCACAGTTTGCCACCAACTGCCTTAAACGGTGGAACTGTAGGACTTAATATTTGCCCTGCTGGATTTTGGACTTAATTTGGTCGCAATCCTTTGTATCTCCCATTTGTACCTTGTGGAATGGAAAATTTATCTTTTGGAACTTTGGAAGTATTTAATTATCTTTTCATTTGTACAGAGGCTTGCAGCTAAAAGTTTGCCTTAAATTTCAGCAGAGACTTTGGACTTGGGCCCTTCAGCAATGCTGAAATTTTTAGGACTTTGGCAACTCTTGGAGATGGACTAAACAGCTTTTGCATAAAAGGATGTCCATGACAAGCCTTTGTGGGTCAGGGGCAGAATGTTATTGTTTGAGCCTGGATGTCTGCCTAAAGCCTCAAGCAGTCACAGAGGTGGTTTTCTAGAGTTTATGAATGACTCATGGTCCAGTGCTGGGATTATGGATGTGAGTGTCACACCCAAGTGGGTGTGGCTTATATATAATATAAGGGACAGAAAGAGGCTTCTCTCTGTGTTCCTCCCTTTTTGCCCTTATTGCTTGTGCTGTTTTCCAATGCCATGAATGGTTGCCCTCTGCCATGTGCTACTCTGCCTTGGAGCCAGTTGATTATGGACTGAAACCACCACAAACCTTGAGCTAAATAAATCTTTCTTTCCCTAACTTTGGGTGATATTTTGTCTCAGAAATAAAAGAAAAGTAACCGAGACAGCAACCATTAATTTTGCCTCCATTTCTGCATAATTAATTCCATAATTTTTAATATTGACTTTCCCACTCTTTATAATTCCATGGGGATACAGCTAAGTTGTAGCATGTACCAATAATTCATTCTTTCAGATTGCTGAGTTCATTCCATGGTATTTGTAGACTACAGTTTGTATAACCAGTTGCCTGTTGAAGGATATTTGGACTTTCAGTTTTTGACTATTCTAATCACAGATCCCATGGAAAATCAAGTACAGGTTTTTTGGATGCACATGTTTTCAGCTTTCTTGGATTAGTGCTTAGCAGTGTGATTACTGAGTTATATGCTAACTGTACACTTGAGATTTATTATTAAGAAACAATTAAATTGTTACTTTGCAGAACTGAATCATTTAGTATTCCCATCAGCAATGTATGAGTGATTGGGCTCTACTAAGTTCTTATCAACTTTGGTAATATTACCAATTTTTATATTAGTTATACTAATAGGTAAATCATATATCATTGAGGTTTTAATTTTCATACCTTAATGGCTAATGATATTAAATATATTTTCATGTGTTTATTTGCCATTTTCATTTTCTTTTTGATGAAAATCTATGCATTTTGTTCATTTTCTAATTAGATTTTTACTTTTTAATTCTTTGGTTTTTTATTTTAAAGTGGATAAAACCAAGGAAAACAAAACAGAATAAAACCAATAAAAACAAACCAGTTTAAGTGACACAGGACTTCAAAACAATACAAAATCAGTAACAGTCATCATAATGCCTCTTGCTGTCCTCAACAGTTGCAGAAACTCTCAGACACAGTGAAAATCAAACAGAACAGAATGAAATAGAACCAACAGAAACAAAGCAATGAATGCAATAAAAGATTTCAAAACAAGACAGTAGTAAATCCAAATTGGCTACCATCATATGTCTTGCTATCTTTGAAATAGCTGCTTTTGCCATTAGATACAACAAAATCAAACAAAACAAAACAGAACAAACTGAAACCTAACAAAAGAATGAAAATGATACAGGACTTCAAAACAAGACAATAGGGAATTAACAAAGGCTGCCAGATTTAGAAGGAATCAGATCCTCCCTAGATGCCACACTGCATACCACCATCCTCTGAACAGATGATCAGACCACCGGCCCCAGACCTGCAAGGTCAGAGAAACACCAAAACACTCCAAGCATCAAATTGCATTTCACCTCCGTAGCTATCACTGCAGCCTGTGTTTCTCTAGATCAGTTGGTCACTTATGGGCAGGTAGTGGGGAGAGGGGGAGGATTGACTCTTCTTGTTTGCCAGTCCATGTGCCAGATGGGGATTGTGTCTGGCTGTCCCCACTCCAGCAGTGCCCCACACATGGTACTGGTTCACAGGGAGGGCTTCCTTCTTGGTGAGATTTTGTTCTCTCACCCCACAGTCTGCAAATGGTGCTGACTCACAGGGAAAGGCTTGGGTCTGGCTGTCCCCACTCTGACAGCCAATTCTTTGTTTTTTTCTAAGCTTTGAGAATTATTTATACATTCTAGATTCAAGTCCTTTGTGAGATATTTGGTTTGCAAATACTTTCTCTTGGCTATTAGATTGTGTTTTAACTCTGTTTACAAAATTTTCTTTGGAGTAAAAGTTTTCAATTTTTACACAGCTCAAATTATCATTTTTTTCTCTTTTAGATCATCCTATATACAAGCTCTTTACCCAGTCATATGTCTGATTTTCCTACATGATTTTTAGTTTTATAACTCTATGAATCATTATGAAATCATTTTTGTAAAACTTGAAATTTCAGGTCAAGATTTATTTTAACATTTTAATATATTTTATTTTATTCTTTGCCTATAGTTTCCCCACTTATTCTAGGATCATATGTGAAAGGAATATTCGACCACCAAATTGGTTTTTTTGTTTGTTTTGTTTTGCTTTTTACATATTGGTTGAGTCTATTTTGGGGTTCCCTATTTACTATACACTATTTAGTTAAGAATTAACCTTAAATTGTTTCTTTTTTAAAAAAAACAATTTTGGTAGAAACAAGTTTTGTTTCTACCAAAACTTTCCATGTAATTTTACCTAGTGCAAAGATGGCTCTGGTTGAGTACCAAATGGTTTATTTAATCACTATTACTTTGAACATTTAAGTCATTTTTAAATTTTTGCTAACATAAGCACCCTACAATGAACATCCTTACAGCATAACTACTACATCTAAACAGTAGCTTCTTAGGATTTCTGGAAGAAAACTTTCACATAAAGTGTACACACACTTTAAGAAAATGAGCTCTTGTTGACAATTATTAGAGCTCAAACTACTTTTAAAATGCACATTTAAAGAAAACCTTGATTTAAGATAAACAGATATAAGGCAGTATTAAAAGATGTAAAACAGATTAACAACAATATATGATAGCTTGGAAGCTGTTCTTTATTATTAATGCAAAATTTATTGCTTTTCATGTATGCTGAAAATGAGGCAATTTCTCAGAGTGGTCTGCAGCAGGGTAAAAGGGGACTTCCACGACCAATTCCAACATGCTTTATCGTGTAATTACATATATGTCCAGACATTCCACAGAGAGAGAGCTGGATACCTGTGTCTCAGGAAACTAAATTTGAAAATAGATTGAGTTCATTTCATTGCCCATGATCACTATTTTTATCTGGAGAATACTTAACTAGCTTAACATAGGGCTCATGCCCAAGATTAATGTAATACAGGATGTGGTAAGACTTAGAAGAGAGTCACAGAGTTCAATAGGAATAAAGTAGGGAGAAAGATGAACCTTGACTTTGTACTTTCTCCAGAGAATGTGTTATCTGTGTAGGGTCTGAGTGAGGCTTGGGTGGACAGAATATGGTGTGGGCAGCATCATAAAAAGACACAGTTACTATAGCCAAAAAGGAGAGTGCAGCAGGGTTACTCCACGAAGGCAGCTGCTGGAGGTGAAGGAACATTGGTAAAAGTTTTGGAAAGGCAGGCTTGAGGCAAGACCTCAGGAGATGCCAGAATCTCAGGTAGAGGCAGGTAAACTTCATCAGATGGGGAAGCTGTTAACATTTTAACACGGGAAGGGCCGTCAGAGCTGCCCTTCAGAAGGGTGCTCTGGCTTCAGTGTTAAATAGCCTACAGTAGGAGAAAGACTGTAAATGGGGGTTCTGCTGAGGAAGCTACCTTCTTTGTCTAGTGAGGCTTGTGAATGCTCCTAGTTCTACTCTGAGATCTCAAGGAAATATTCGGACCAAATATTTGTCCTGAGGGAAGAGGCAAGTACATCATTGATTAGAGAACAGTTTTTGTTCATCCATGATTTACACAGATGGAAAGAGGAAGCTGCAGTCTGTGGTGATCCAAGTAAAGGCCATCATAGCCAAAATGCCTGTGTAAGTCCTAGTGATTTAACTTCCTTGTTTTTCAGTTTTCTCAACTCTAAAATGAGGATGACAATATATAGTGTTGTTGCAGGGATGAAATGAGTTCATATACATCCAGTGTTTAGCACAGTGCACAGCAAATCTTCCTCACATCTTTTTCATAACCATTTTGCACTGCTTCAAGAGATGCATGTAATTGTATTTTCCTGACCATGTCTTATCTGGTGGTTAAAAAGGAATGACATAGGAAGACAAGATAGCTGATCAGTGAGCAACAAAAAACAGAGCCTCTCGGGAGAAACAACTCATACGCCAGAATAAAACACCCTGGAGAGACCCAGACAGAGGGGGATGGATCCTCTTGACACAGGAAGAAATTAAAACATAAAAAGGCTCGTCAAATATGTTGGGACTACAACTGGAACAGCTGGACACAGTGTTTTCACTGCAACCCACCAATTTTGCAGCAGACTGAATTTGTACCAGCCTGAATCTACCACGGCTGTTAGAGCCGCCTAAACTCATTCCCACCGTGACTCACCAGAAGTAGAGCAGCGCTGAAGTTGGGGGTTGGTGAGCATGACAGAGAGCAGAGCCGGCAAAGGGACTTTCATTGATCCACGGTCAGTGCTGGGATTGGGACACCCCACCCGCACAGGAAGGGCGCGATCAAATGGGCAACATGTTGGAATCTGGCAGGAGGAGCCTGAACTGGGAGCAACAGTGACTTCAGTTGGTTCCTCCCTCCCCAAAGCAGATTCATGGGATTTGCTTGGACTGGGCCATGCACCTGGCTGGGACCCAATGAGCTGTCCCAAATCGATTCCCTGTGCCTAGCAAGCACTAACCGGGGGAAGGCCTCTGCAGTTTAGTTGGCCCGGTGGGGAGGGGCAGGCATAGGCAGCCGCTGCTTGCACCTCAGTGATAAGAGCAGTCAGGAGAAGGGGGAGGACCCTCGCAAGCATGCTTCAGAGGAGGCGTGGCCAACAGGAAAGGGGGCTGGGACCTGCACTGTACACCTGTGTGGAGGAAGCTGGGACCATGACAGGAGAGAGAGGCAGGAAGAGGCCCCCAGCCCAGAACCCTGAGAGTCCTGATCCAGGAGAGGGAAAAATAAGGGCGACTGAGGGCAGCAAACATGCAACAGCAGGCATGGCTTCAATGGACATTAAAAGATATCTTTGGGACCTTGTAGATGAGCTCAAAATGGAAATATTAAATCAGGTAAAGCAAGATATGAGTAGAGTGATAAAAGCAATGCTCTCAGGGAGCATCTCTCGGGAAGATACAGATGGTAGAAGGGAGGAACACAAAAAAAGCAGAGAAACATTCGATAAAGAATATAAAGAAAATATAGAATACATGAAGCAGATTCAAAGAGACTACCAGGAAATTAAAAATTCCACTGATAGCTGGCAAAATGCCTTAAAAGAAACTAAGGATAGACTATCAAAACTTGAAGACAAGTTTGCAATGTGTGAACATGAAAGGAAAGATCTCTTAAAAATAACAAGGAAACAGGCAGTAACAATGCAAAGGCTAGAAGATGACAAGAGAATCTACAATTTAAGAATAAGAAATATGAACAAAGAAGCAGGAATACAAACAGGTGAAGTACAAAGGCTATTCAGGGAAATAATTAAGGAAAACTTCCCAAGCATGGGAAAAGAAAATGACATTCGATTATGTGAGGCATACAGAACTCCAGCCACCTACAACCAAAATAGATCTACACCCAGACATATAATAATCAAGATACCAGAAATTCAATATAAAAGCAGAATATTAAAAGCCATCAGAGAAAAGAAACAGATTACCTATAAAGGTAAGTCCATCAGGATCACAGCTGACTTCTCAACACAGACCATCAGATCAAGAAGAGCTTGCAGCAAAATATTCCAAGCCCTAAAAGAAAATAACCTCCAGCCCAGATTGATGTACCCTGCAAAACGGTCACTAGAAATTAATGGAGAAACAAGATGCTTCCATGACAAAGAGGAACTGGGGGAATTTGTGACCATCAATCCAACCCTTCAGAGAATACTGAAGGACATTCTAGAGAGAGAAAAAAAAAATACCAGGATTTTAGGAACAGTGGCAGAAAGCCCTCAATGAGTGGGGCAGGCAGCAGAATGAAGGAGAAAAGTAGACAAACAGGCAGAAAAATAGCACAGCAGAAATGAGGCAGAGAAGGTTGGCTAAAATCTCTAACATAGATGGCCTTGATATGCTATATTGTTAATAGTGCACCAGGATTTAAAACCTACATTACTCACACTACTCTGCTTAGATGTATTACATTCTGTTCCAGTCATTCTACCTGTACTAGATTTGAGCGTACAAACAGTAATCCCGAAAATAACAGGATATATACAGTAATCATCCTTCATTTCCTATTAACTTAATCTAAAGCTCTGTAAAACCTACACTGTGTTACCATAATTGATTGTAATCAAATTTGGTTTGTTAGATCACTGTTTTGTATTGACAGATTTTATTCAAAGCTGTTATGATTGATAGTATCAAGTCTGAGAGTATAGGCAACTGCACTTAAGATGACAAGATTCACTAGAATATCCACTCTGGTTTGATTATTACCTGTCTTTGAAGTTTTATACTGTCTACAATGTTTTATTTTTTACTAATATTGTTATATACTGCTATATTCAATTATACTGCTATATTCAATTATGCCTGATGATATAGACATTCTATTGAAGATAATAAGAAACGACACAGTAATCATTGTAGATCACCTTGTACTGTGGTTTTATAAGACTTTTTGGTTTCATGTTTTTATAGGAATTTGTTTTGTTTTATCTTGCTATGTTTTGTTTTTCCCTCTAATACAGAAAGGATAGAAATACATGTAGAGACTCATGTATGTGTAGCTCTTTACACTCTCACTGTTTGACGATCTACTTTGTATGCTTTAATTTTGTAACTTGAACAACTATTTCTAAGAGGACATTATGTAATTTATCAACTAGTGATTTCTTATTATCTTTTTTCTGAAATTCTGTATTATCTCTACCCTTTACATGCTTTTTTTTCTCTTTAAATACAAATTAATAAAAAGGAAGGACATAGAAGAAGAAAGGAAGAAGAAATATCAAACAACAATGCTTCTCCCATTCTAATGTGTAAACACATTGGAATTAGGATCATGATAAACTTCAGCTTCTGAGACTCTATATTTCTTTTTACTTTCCAATTTTTACTTTTTTATTGGTTCATGTTTGCAGTATATAATAATCATATTCCTGGAGGGAGTTGATATATGTACATAACCATCCTTTTCATGCCCTTTCTCTCTCATCCCCCTTCCTCCATCTCTTGATCCCCTTCCCTATTGTAAAGGAATCTCTCTATTTCCTATTACAAAGATTCAATGTCTTATTTTTTGTGACCCTGCTATCAAGGAAAATTCATTTTTCCTGACAATGACAAGAAATTTTTTTCTACCATATATTTCAAGTGTTTTACATTTTTTATATCAAATCCTCATAGCAATAAGGTAAGGTGCTGAGTCTCATTTTACTGACCAAGAAACTTAGCAAAGTTGAGTGACATGCATACAGGCATACAGTGTACCAGTAGCAAAGTTAGAATTTAAGCCAAAGTACCTTCAGTCATGGGCTCTTCTCCTATATTATGCTGTTACTTAGGCCCTCTGCCTTCTAGAAAGATTCCAGAGGGCTGATAAGGACCAAAAGTAGGAAAGGAAAGAATGGAGGGTATGTTCCTTGCATGAGGCTGTGAAATTTTTCAGGCTCTGGAACTATCTTACAGAACTTATAAATTGCATGGCAGACAGGAAGTAGAGACAGCCATTGGAACTATCTTACAGAACTTACAAATTCTAAATTCTCAGGATTAAAGTATCCCTTCTCCCCTATTTGGTCATAGTTTGGTTATGCTGATGCAAAAATCTTTTTTTTATTAAGTTATTTCCTTTGAATTTTAGCTTATTTATTAGGACACTTCATTTAAAAATGAGAAACAGTTCTGGTTACTAATTAAAAGATACTAAAGTTCTAAATCTTGGAAGTGGTAAGATGATAAAGCCAAAATATATGTACATTTCTATTTTATCTGCTAGACCCATTCTTAGATTGTAGCTTTAGGAAGACAAGTTAATTGAGAATCCTTTCCTTTAAGAGCTACATGATATGGTCTCTGAGGAGATGAAGTATACACATAAACATGATCAGATATATTATGTGGATGATACAGTTTGGATCTTAAATTCCCCCAAAGCCCATGTGTTAATAAGGCTTTGTGCTATTGAGATGGGGTGGAATGCTTGACAGGTAGAGCCTAAAGGAAGGTCTTTAAATCACTGAGTGCTTGCAGAAGATCATGGGACCTTGATCCCTTCCTCTTATCTCATTTTGCATCTCAGCCATAAGGTGATTTTGGAGCACCAACATGGTACAGCCTCTATGATATGCTGCCTTATACCGTGCACCCAAAGCAATAGGGCAAACAGATCATAGACTGAACCCACTAGAACTGTGAACCAAAATAAATCTTTTCTCTTTATAGGCTGATTATCTTATGCATTTTTTATAGTGACAGAAACTCAACTAATATAGTCAGATGAGCAATACACAAACCAATTCATCATTGACTCTCTGTCCTATGTGACTGATCTGATTCTGATAGAATCCCACAGAAGTAGCTTCATAGGTCTATGATAGCCCTTGCTAATTCGCATTACCACTAGCCTGTTTCTAGATTTGTTTTTTTTCTAGAACAACTTCAAAATTTTAGTTTTTCATCTATTTCCCTAATGACTTTCTTCACGTCTATGAAGGATATGTACACTTCATAGGTTTTTGTTTTGCTTTAGATTTTGGCCATGACTATTAATTACCTGTTTTATTATTTAAATAATACTTCCATTAACTACTTGTTTTCCTTTGTATTTAAATATTTACTAAGTAAAAAAACAAATGAAATAAAGGGTCATTCCTATAATTGGAAAATCAACATCATTTATCATAATCAGAAAATTAAAAAGTAAACAAACAGTCATCAAAATTTAAAGATACTCATTATGGTTTAGATCTAGAAAGTCCCCCCAAACCCTATGTGTTCAGAAGTGGGTGATTGGAAAACGACTGGATCATGGGGTGCTGTAGTCATCAGTGCACCAATTGTTGCGTTCACAGCCAACTGCACTTGTAGGAGGTGAGGTCTGGTGAGAAGAGATGAGTCACTTAGCTCATGAGTCATGAGCTAGGAAGATATAACTCCCTTCTCAGTTCTTCCTATTTTTCTCTACTTCCTGGCTGCCATGCAATAAGCAACTGCCCAGGCCTTCCCACCATGCGATTTCTGAATGAAGCCAGTCTAATACAGACTGAAAGCAGGAGGCAAAATAAACCTCTTCATCTTTAAACTGTGGGTGTTGGATATTTTGTCCTGATGATGAGAAGGAGACCAAGGCAGTAACCTAAGCATTATCAGATATCATTACACATATGTTCTCAGGATATTCATCACTTCGGGAAAAGCTGCCTTGGAGGACCTAAGGCCCCACAGACAGTCATTCATGTTTATTTCTCTACAATGATTTTCTAACTTTCTGGTTTCCATTTCATGTTGAATCAGTGAAGTATATATATGCTCCATAGATGTTCACCAGATAAGCAGTGCTTTCGATAGGGATGATTTTTAATTAGAAATTCAGCATTTGAGCCAAACTTTTGATTTTGAGAAGCAGTTGGATAAGCAGTAAAAAGATATAAGAACATTCTGAATGTCCTCTGACCAGAACTGAGTGGGAAAATCCATGGTAAGTGCAGAAAAATCTTGAACATAATAATTACTGAGGCTGATTTACTAGCTCTAAATAGGCCACCTCTCCCAAAGATAGGGGTTTCCACTGCCTGATTAGTGACTAATAGTAGGTATTCATATTACTGAACATCATATTACTGGACAGTTGCCACAGGCAAGGCTCAGGGAAGAGTTTCTCATGGGAGATGCCAAATGAAAAGGATACAAGCCAGTGATGTGGACCCACAGGGACACATTAATGGGCATTTTGAAATCCTAACATACAATGCATTCCCAGGATATTCTAAGGAATACAATCTTTGATTGAATTCAAATATCTATGTTAACTGCAGAACACATTCCTCACACTAGGAAATAAACTCTTTAAAACCTATGAAATTGTCTTCAAATACATTTAATTGATCATTTGTTCCCTTTTGGCCAAGTTGCAGTTTGAGCTATGACTCTAGAAGGCTTGTAACAATGAAATGCACAATAAATAAGTTTACTAAATGTTCTCTTATTTTATCTGTATTCTTAAAGGCAGTCACACACAGAACAAAGCAGCAATCTTTCTGATCATCTCAATTATGCCTTAAATGAAAAACTTTCTACCACACTAAATAGGTACCACATAAGTTTTATTTTCTCCATGCAGCCCTTGATATCAGCAAGTAGAAAATGGTTTTGTGTCTTCAGCACAATATGGAAGTCAACAAAGGTCTATTATTATAATAAATGATGCATACTAATGGTGGGGGTAGGTGTAGATATTTGGTTTAAATAAGTTATCTAATTTTTTTCAGGAGGCACAACTAAGAAGAAAAACAATCAAATGTTACCAGGAAAAGAATTGAACCAGGAAGACACAGTTAAGACATGGAACTATTATCTGGAAAGGGGATGCAGAGAAAATTTTCTGTGCTGCAAAAGGACCATACTGCCTGAAACAGTGAGTCTTAGACACCTCTAATTCCTCTAATTCAGTGATAATGTCCCCTTCTGTACACAAGATTGCAGAAGGAGCTTGGGTACCCAGTCAAGTGTTTGCAGATGCATCAGAATTAGGCACCATTTAAGAAATCCATCATCTTTCAGAATACATTCCCTATGTGTCACAATACATTCAACTGAAAAGAACATAAAGAGATTTTTATGCTACTTTTTTGCTATAGACATCCTTCCACTTGTATGTTGGATGTTTCACACTTCCAAATACTGAAGAAATGTACTTGGGCATATTATTAACGCCAGCCTGCCACCACATGAACACAAATAGGCGAGATTTGGAGCACTTCAAAACTGACTGCCTAATTTACAGTTCCTTAAATGTAGCTAATCAATATTTATTTGCTCTTTCTAAAAGATGAAAAAAGCATATTATAGTGCTGATTTCATCATTTATGTGTTAAGAAAGGGTACAAAGGCACTTTAGTGGTCCCAGTGGCAGACTTTCAAGGCAAGAATATCTGAATTTTGAATACTCATAAGCTATAGCATTAGACAAGTTGCACATCTAAACCTCAGTTTTATCAGCTATAAAATGGCAATAAGAATAGTACCCAACTCATAAGGTATATTACCTGGGTGTGTAGAACAGCACAGCTCATGGACATTACAAAAGCTCTGAAGGGTTAGGCTTAGGCTTAGGGTTAGGGACCAATGATCCCAACTAGGTAAGGTAAGTAAGAGGCATGGGTCAGGATCTTACAAACTTTGAGCATAAGTGTCAAATGGCAACTATTATTATTATTATTTATTTATTTATTTATTTATTTTTGGTACCAGGGATTGAACTCTCAACCTCAAGCTTGCCAGGCAGGCGCTTAAGCCACTGAGCTAAACCCCCAGCCCCGGCAACTATTATTTATGTTAGTGACAAATTATCATGGCTTATAGGAAAGTCACCTATAAGGTTACTCTCTCCAAAGGTAATGGTGATATAAATCCATCACTGCTAGGTTTTCAGGAAAATTTGAATTCTTTCAGAATAATATATTTCTTATTTTTTATGTTGTGCAAGAATTCAACATAATATAAATTTATTTATTTCTTTGTTTTTAAAATAATAGGCTAAAGCAGCAAGTGCAAACAAAATAGGTGTCCAGGTTAAATTCAGCTCAAGGAACCATAGGTTGACAATCTCTATATGAGAGGATTTTACAACTAAACGTTGGAGCAGTTATGATGAGTCATGATACGTGTGTTATATCTTATTCATAATATTATTTATATCTTGTTATGTTGTGTTTACAATCT
Source organism: Hydrochoerus hydrochaeris (assembly GCA_004027455.1). NCBI lineage: Eukaryota > Metazoa > Chordata > Mammalia > Rodentia > Hydrochaeridae > Hydrochoerus > Hydrochoerus hydrochaeris. The sequence goes on from PVLA01012061.1 coordinate 13,833, forward strand.
TGGTTAGCCTTCCCCAATCTCTGTAGGAGATTGGTAACTGCTATAATTTGGAAGTTAAATGTTCTTCAAAGTCCCATAGGTTGAAACCTCAGTCTACAGTTTGTATCACTATTGATAGGCGGTGGAACCATTAAGAGCTGGGGCCTAGCGGAAGGAAAGTAGGTCACTGAAGGACTGCCACTGAAGGAAATACTGGGACCCTGGCACCTTCCTGTCTCTTTTTTACTTCTTGGCTACCATGAGAGGTATAGGCCTCTTCTGCTACATGTTTTTTACTGGTACAATAAGCACCACAGACCAAAAGAAGCAGGGCCAAGTGGTCATAGACTGAACCACCTGAAGCCATGAACAAAAATAAACCTATCTTCCTTTAAGGTCATTATTTTAGGTATTTTATCACAGTGACAGAAAACTGACCAATACAGTAACATTGTCTTTATTTTATAGGCAGATGAGGCTTACAGAAGAATAGTAATTTATCCTAAGTTATGGTGATAGTGCTGAAATGGGGACAGATTTAAAAACACTTCTGGGAAAAGTCAGCAAGATGACTGAACAGGAGGTTCCCAACTTACATTCCTACATTCCTTAACACAAACAATGATCTGGAAGACAGCTACAAGGGAGGAAAAAACCTTTAGAAAGCTTTTGGCTCCAGGTAGGTGGTTGGAAAACACAAATGAAGTCCACAACTGAGAAGAGTGACTTTCAGAAGGCAAACCCACATATCATTTGCAGGCTCAACCAAATGTGACCCTAGTTTTGGAGTGGAAACCAGTCTGTCTCCATAGGAACCCAGCCTAGTCCTACTTGGTCACAGTTCTTCCTCCAAGTAGCCAACAGACCTCACAGGAGCCACATCTGTCTGTGTCTTGCCCCAATTATATGCCTGCTCACCTTAGATCAAACTATGGGAGTGGCAGTGGCTAACTGAGTTAGCTCCAGCCTTGCTCAAGCAACCTGAAAGTGAGGACCCATTCACAGAGCCAGAGGGGACTAACTCTCTGTATTCCCAGTAACAGGCCTGACAACCTCTGTCCTGACCATAGATTCCAAAGTTTTTGTTCCAGCTCTACTGTAGTCTGGAGTCAGTCCTGACTTCTGAGGGCTTCTACAACAAATGTTTGCATCCCTGGTAGCAGGTCTGTTACCTTCAGTCCCAAACTGGTTCCAGGTTCTAGCCTTGTTCTGCCATCCAGTGGCAATCCTATCTGTACAGGGGCCTGGCAGGAGGCATGCCCAACTATAATGCCTGTGACATGTTTTCTGAACTTGTCCTGACTTCGGATTCTAAATCATCTTGTGACATGGCTCCTACCCCATACTGGTACAGTCTGGAAGTTTTGTCTACTAGGAACTGGATAAGACCCATGCTTGCTGGCAACTGTGTTAAAAGCCCCATCAACACCAGACTCAACTGTAGATTCTGAAATAGCCCTTTGAACTGGCTTCAGTCTCATTTTATTAGTCTGGAGACAGTCCTGTCCACCCAGGGACCCAGGGTCTTCTCAGAGTCCTGACAGGAGTCATGTTTGTCCATGACTCTGGTAATGAGGCTGTCATCTGTGAGCTTGTCTGAAGACCCAGAGGCAGCCCTATATCCTGGTCCCAATCATATTATTGTGATCCCAGAAATAGTCCCATCTCCCTGAGGACATAGGAAGAATCATGTCTTCTTGTTTCTCCATAACAGTTCTAGAAACCACCAATCCTATTGAGAACCTACTAGCATCTTATTGACTTGGATCCAACCCTCCCAAATTCATGAATACTAATACAAAGCTACATAGATAATAAAGAATCATGACACTACCATAGAAAAATAAGAATGCTCTACAAAGCAATCACAAAGAAATGTCAACCTATGAATTGGTTGACAAGGAATTAAAAATAATTGTTTTAAGGAAACTCAACAAGCTATAAGAGAATACTGACAAGTAAATGAGATCAGGAAAATAAAACATGAACAAAACTAGAAGGTCAATAGAGATAGAAATCATAAAGAAGTACCAAACAGAAATCCAGGAGTTAATGAATAAAGTAAAAAATGCAGAAGAGAGTTCCAAAAGGAGACTTTACCAAGAAGAAAACAGATTCTTTGAACTCAAAGCCATATCATATGAAATTTTCCAGTAGGAATAGAAAAAGGAATGAAAAAAAATAAAGTTCTAAAGGACTTATGGAACAGCATCAAACAAACCAATGTATACATTATGGGAGATTCAGAATGAGAAGAGAGGAAATAAGGTAGCAACCTTATTTAAAGCAATAATGACAAAAATTTTCCAAATATTGGGAGGGATATGGATTCATAAACCTCAGACATCTATAGCTGGATCAATTTAAATAATAATAATACATGTTATAGTTAAATTATAAAAAGTCAAAGAATAGCCAGGCATGGTGGCTCATGCCTGTAATCCCAGCACTCAGGAGACTGAGGCAGGAGGATCACTGTGAGTTCGAGACCAGCCTGGGCTGCAAAGTGAGCTCAAGGCCAGCCTGAACTGCATAGAGAGACCCTGTCTCAAAAAGACAAAACAACAACAACAAAAAAAAGGTCAAAGAATAAAGATAATTTTGAAATAAGCAAGAGAAAAAGAATTCATCACATTTGGGTGAATTGCCATAAGGTTACCAGTGAATTTCTCAGGAAAAATTTTACAGAGACATGAGAGACAGAAAGAATGAGAATATATTTAAAAAGCTAAAAGAAAAACCACCCACCAAAAATATTATACATACTCAGCAAAACTTTCCTTAGGAAATTAAAGATAAAAACTCTCAGTCAAACCATGCTGAAAAACTTGCCACTATTAGTCTTGACTTAAAAGAAATGTGAAAAGTGTTTGAATTAAAACAGAGGATGCTAATCAGCAATATGAAGATGTATGAGCTGGGTGTGGTGGCTCACGCCTGCAATCCCAGTACTCGGGAGGCTGAGACAGGAGGATCATTGCTAGTTTGAGACCAGCCTAGGTTACAAAGTGAGCTCAATGCCTGCCCAAAATGCATAGAAAGACCCTGTCTCAAAAAGACAAAAATAAAATTAAAAAAAAATGTATGACAGTATGAAACTCATAGGTAAGGGTAAGTATATAGGTAAGTTCAGTATATTCTAATATCTCAATTGCAGTGTACAAATCACATTTAACTCTAGTATAAAAGTTAGAAGACAAAATTATTAAAAATAACTAGATAAAATCATTTCTATTTTGGCATAATGGTGCATGCCCATGTACTTGGAAGGCTGAAGCAAGAGGATCATTGTGAGTTCAAGGCCAGCTTGAGCTATATACTGAGTTCAAGGACAGCCTGAAATACATGGTAAAACTCTTTCTCAAAAAGCAAATAATTTCTAAATGGATATATAATATAAAAAGATGTAAACTGTGACATAAATAACATAAAATATGAAAAATAGGGATAAGTCAAAGTGTGGTATTGTATGCAATTAAAGTTAAGGTGCTGTCAGCTTAAAAACACTGTTACAGCTATATGGTTTGTGGAAACTATAATAAGAAGAAAAAATCTTTAGTAGATGCTCAAAAGAAATAAAAGGAAGCCACTACAAACACTCATCAAATCACAAAGAAAGACATCAAGAGAGGGAGAAAAGAATGAATAACTGTAAGAATCAGAGAACAATTAGCAGAACGGCAAAAAGTAATCTTTAACAGTTATTTTAAGTGCAAATGAATTTAATTTACCAATTAAAATATAGAGTAGCTGAACTGATTCCTAAAAAATTGATTCCTAACAATATATTGTCTATGAGAATCTCACTTTAGCTTTAAGGACACACACAGATGAAATGAATTGATGGCAAAAAGTACCCCATGAAATGGCAAACAGCTCAGGGCAAGGGTGACTGTATTATATCAGACAAAAGAAAACAGTCTTCAAGTCAGAAACTATCACAAAAATGTCAATGTATAGGAGAAAATTATTTCAAGTAATTATTCTGAGACCATGTCAAATTAAAATACAAATCAATTATTGTATGAAAACAAAAAAATTTACAAATGAATGGAAATTAAAAACCATACTTGTGGAACGAAGAAATCAAAAGACAATTAAAAAATCACAAGACAAATTCAAACATAATCAGAACACACCAAAACTTACAGGATGTTGCGAAAGCAGTAGTGACAGCAAAGTTTATGGTAATAAATGTCTGCACTTAAAAGGAAAAAAAGAATCTAACTTTAGCAACCTAACTTAAGGTTTTGACAAACTAGAAAAGGAAGAATAAACTAAACTTAAAGTTAGCAGAAAGAAAATAAAGACTGAAGCCCAAATAAAGCAGATAAAAAATGAAAACAGGAAAAAATCAACAAGATTAAATGTTGGTTTTCTGAAAAAGGAATTTTTGACAAACTTAGATCAAAAAGAGAAAAGACTCAATATCAAAAATGAAAGAGGAGACAGACATTCCAATGGTTGCTTCAGAAATAAGAAGGATCATAAGAGACTGTGATAAGTAATTACATGACAACAAATAGAATAATGTAGACAAACTAAAGTTCTAGAAACACATAATCTATGAAAACTGAATTATTAATAGCAGAAAGCCTGAAGAGACTAATAAAAATGATATTTAATAAAAAATTTAAAGTCTCAAAACAAAGAAAACTCTAGTACCAGATAACTACATGATGCATTCTTCCAGAAATTCAAAGAATAAATACCAATACTTTAAAAATTCTTCCGAAAGTAGAAGAAAGACCATTTTAAAACTCATTCTATGAAGTCAGCATCAACTTGGAACTAAAGCCACATTATAAGAAATAGTAACATCGCTAGTAAACACAGATGCAAAAATCCTCAATATAATGCTACTAAATTGAATTCAATGGCACATTAAAAGACATATTCCTTGAATCCAGCCCCAGGCCCTGACCACACAATCTGGTGGAATCCCAGCACACGGGGAAAACTTGGAACTTTGCTCCCAGGTGGTAAGAGCATGCCCTCTGTCTGAAATCATTCTAGGATGCATGAGAGGTACTGGCGGGCCTAACCCGGCCATGCCCAGAAAACTCCAAACAGGGAGCAGGGCCCATAATCCAGCCCGGGGCCCTGATCGTGCACTCCAGTAGAATCCCAGCGCACAGGGAAAACTTGAACTTCGCTCCCAGGCAGTAAGACCATGCCCTGTGGTTGAACTCAACAGAAGACTCACAGAGTCCCTTTGGGTCCAACTGGTCCACACTCAGTGAGCTCCAAGTGGCAAGCAGTTGCCAGCAGTCTGCCCCAGGAGCCAAAAGTGGGCCAGGTGATTCCCAGTGCTCTGAGGAAGCTTTGAAACATCGCTCAAAACCTGGAAATAGATGCAACTTCAGCTGGCACTGAGGAGCGCCACACTGCTCTGGGATCATGGCCCACACCCAGCAGACACCCAGACCCAGGATATCTGCCAGCCTCTCGGGGACACTCCCTACTTCCTGGACCTAATAGTGCTGTGGATCTTCAACTCCCACCCTTTCTCCCAGAACCTTGAACCACAGCAGATTAACTGTGCTAGTTTGAAGGGAGATTCAGTGACTGCCTCACCCAAACACAAGATCTCAGCAGTCTCCAGTCAGTGTGGTGAGTATGCCTCTAAAATAGAGGTGTACAGTGGGTAAACAGGCAAGTAGTAAAGCTCCCTCCAACTAACTGTAAGACCTTGGTGAGTCTGGCAAGAGTGTGGGTGACTCCTCCCTGCACACAGAAAACAACAGGAAGAGTGAGGAGTGTGCCAAAAAGGACTCCCCCAAATTGAAGAAAATCAAAAGGGCTTATGTGACACACAGGCACACAATAGGGACACAGTAGGGCCTTAGCCAACACAAACACTATAGACAGGAAGATTTGATGGCCTGGAATAACCAGAAGATAAAGTGATAGCAGGAATTAAAAGTTGACCTACATCAATACTACTAGGCTTGTTATCCCAGGAAGAATATAGGACTCACCCAACAGGCCCTACAGTGGGAAGTCAGGGGTCTGGCCCACCTATTCATGGTGGGACCCAGCAATTGGACAAACATCAACTTTACACTGGGATCTCAGGATACATACTACCAACAGTTAACACTAGTGGGACTGAAGGACCAAACATTAACTCAAAAGGGGAAAATGCCAAAATGAAAAAGCAAAATGCAATCTCACACATCTAGTTTGATGTTACACCAGGAGCAAGTAAAGGAGACACTGAAATAGAAGACTTCAAAAGTAACACATCAGAAATCTCTGAAAAGATAGTGAGTGAAATAAAAGAACAACTCCATGAGGCTACAGAGGAAATCAAATTAGAAGTATTCCCCCATGTAAAGTTAGAAATAACAACCTTAGTAAAGGAGTTGTTGAATGCAGCTAAAGAAGAAATAGAGAAAAAAGTATATGAGCATGGGAAACTGACTGAAACCTTGAATGAACAATATAGAAAACAAGCAGAATTCATGAAACAAACTCAAAGAGACATGCAAGGAACAAAAAAAATCTATTCAAACCTGGCAAAATCATTTAAATGAAGCTGAGGATAGTATTTCAGACCTTGAGGACAGGATCGCAATTAGTCCTCATGAAAGAATAGAACTTTTAAAAATAACAAAGCAGCATGAAATGACAATCCAGAAGCTTAAATATGATGCCAAGAGCAACAATATAGGATTAATAGGCATTAGTGAAGACTCAGGAGTCAATGCAAATGACATAACTAAAATATTCACAGAAATAATAGCAGGAAATTTTCCGAACATGGGGAAAAAAGCTGATATGCAGATAAGTGAGGCATGTAGAATGCCAAACAGTCACAACCAACATAAATCCATACCCAGACACATAATAATTAAGATCCCAGACATGCAGCATAAAAAGAGAATACTAAAAGCTGTTAGAGAAAAGACACAACTCACCTATCAAGGAAAGCCCATTAGAATCACAGCAGACTTTTCAGCACAAACTCTCAAGTCAAGATGAGCTTAAAGGTATTTCAAGCCCTGAAAGAAAACAACTTTCAACCCAGACTCATGTACCCAGCAAAACTTTCATTCAAATTTAAAGGAGAAACAAGATACTTCCATGACAAAGAACAACTGAAGAAATTCACATCCACCAAACCAACCCTAGAAAGAATATTGAAAGACATACTCAATAGAGATAAGAATGACCACAATCCCCAAAACAACAACAGAAAGAAACCACCAGGTAGGATAAGCAATTAAACAAGGGTGAAAAGCAGAAAGCAAGCAACTGGAATATAACATGGCAAAGTTGAGCCAGTACATATCAGTGATATCCATAAATGTAAATGGCCTCCATTCACCTATCAAAAGAAATAGGTTGACAGAACGGATCATGAAACAATATGCTGTATACAAGAAACACATCTGACCTAAAAGGAAACTCATAGATTAAAACTCAAAGGATGGAAAACAGTATTCCATGCAACAGGAACCCAGAAAAAAGCAGGGATAACTATTCTATTTGCAGAAAATGTGAACTTCAAACCTAAAATGATTAAAAGAGATACAGAAGGGCACTACTAACCTGTCAGTGGAAAAATTCAAGAGGAAGAACTAACAATTATAAATATATATGCACCAAACACAGGAGCACCCAACTATATAAGACAGATACCAATGGACATGAAAAACCAAATACACAAGAACACAATTATAATAGGAGGCCTTAACAGCCCATTGTCAGAAAGAGATATATCAACTAGACAAAAAGTCAGCAAAGAAATAATAGAACTGAATAATACCTGTGAGCAATTAGAATTAGTAGATGTTTACAGAGTGTTTCACCCAACCACATCAGAATACACATTCTTCTCAGCTGTGCATGGGACATTCTCCAAAATGGACCATATATTATCCCATAAAACATTCTTGAGTAAATTCAAAGGTATTGAAATCATCCCATGCATAATATCTGACCATAGCACACTGAAATTGGAAATTAATGGCAAAAGAAATTGCAAAACCTGCATAACTATATGGAAATTAAATAACAACCATTTGAATAACCAGAGGGCTACAGATGAAATTAAAGAAGAAATAAAGCAATACCTACAATTCAATGAAAATGTAGAAAAAACAAACTGTAATTTGTGGGATGCAGTGAAAGCGGTCTTAAGAAGGGAATATATAGCAGTAAACTGTTATATCAAGAAAACAGAATGAGCACAAATAAACAACCTAATGTTCCATCTCAAGCTTCTAGAAAAAGAAGAATAAGTTAAACCCAAAGCTCATAGAAGAGAGGAAATTGTAAAGATTAGAGCAGAAATCGATGCAATTGTAACTAAAAAAATACAAAGAATTAATTAAAAAGCTGGTTTTTTGAGAGAATAAACAAAATTGAAAAACCTCTATCTAACCTTATAAAGAAAAAGAAAAAACTGAAATTCATGCAATAAGGACTGAAAAAGGGGAAATTACTACAGATCCCATGGAAATTCAAAAGATCATAAATACCTACTTTGAAAATCTCTACTCACATAGAGTGGAAAACACAGAGGAAATGGACAGATTCCTAGAAACATATGAATTACTAACGCTTAACCAAGAAGATAATAGCAATTTTGAATAACCCAATATCAGCTATTGAAATTGAAAATGTAATTAAAAACTTACTGACAAAGAAAAGCCCACGTCCTTATGGATTCATGGCTGAATTGTACAAGAAATTTAGAGAAGATTTGATACTATACTCTTCAATGAAATTGAAAAGAAAGAAATCCTCCCTAAATCATTCCTGGAGGCTGATACTAAAGCCAGAGAAAGATCCAACCAAAAAAGATAACTATAGGCCAATCCCACTAATGAACATTGATGCAAATATTCTCAACAAAATATTGGCAAATAGACTGCAGCAAATCATCAAGAAAAGTATACATCATGACCAAGTGGGATTCATTCCAGGAATGCAGGGATGGTTTAACATACACAAATCAATAAATGTAATATACCACATCAACAGAGCCAAAAACAAAAACAACATGGTCATCTCAATAGATGCAGAAAAAGCTTTCGACAAAGTCCAACACATGTTCATGATAAAAACCCTTCAAAAACTCGGAATACACGGCATCTACCTCAACCTTATAAAGGCCACGTATGACAAACCAACAGTCAACATCATAGTAAATGGACAAAAACTGAAAGCCTTCACATTAAAATCAGGAACAAGACAAGGATGCCCACTATCAGCACTCCTTTTCAACATAGTTCTGGAAACACTAGCCAGGGCAATCAGACAAGAGAGAGAAATAAAAGGAGTAAAGATAGGAATGGAAGAAGTTAAATTATCACTATTTTCAGATAATGTGGTACTCTATATAGAAGACCCAAAAAACTCCATTAAAAGATTACTAGAGGTAATAAACAAATTCAGCAGTGTAGCTAGATACAAAGTCAATGCTCAAAAATCAACAGCATTCCTGTACAAAAACAAAAAATTCACCAAGAGAAATTATAGAAATATCACCCTTCACAATAACATCTAAAAACATGAAATACTTAGGAGTCAACTTAACTAAGAATGTAAAAGACCTATATGCTGAAAATTATATTATGCTAAAAGGAGATTGAAGAACATATTAGAAAATGGAAGGATATTCCTGCTCTTGGCTAGGAAGAACCAACACTGTGAAAATGGCCATACTCCCAAAACTGTTACACAGATTTAACACAATCCCAATCAAAATACCATTAACATACCTCACAGATCTAGAGAAAACAATCCTAAAATTCATTTGGAAACAGAAGAAACCTAGAATAGCAAAGGCAAATCTGGGCAACAAAGGCAAGGCAGAAAGCATCTCAATTCCTGACTTGAAACTGTACTATATAGCCACAGTGGTAAAATCACCATGGTATTGGCAAAGAAATAGACCTGAGGATCAGTGGAACAGATTAGAAGATGCAAGCACAACTTCAAAGACACTCAGCCACCTGAGTGGGCTGATATTTGACAAAAGGGCTATTCATGTTCACTGGAAGGATAGCCTCTTTAATAAATGGTGTTGGAAAAATTGGCTCTCCACATGCTGAAGACTGAAACTAGATCCATGCCTATCACCATGCACAAAAATAAAGTCTAAATGAATCAAAGACCTAAATATTAAAACAGAAACACTGAATCTACTGGAAGACAACGTAGGCAGAAGTCTTGGAGACATAGTGTTAGGCAGAGAATTCATGAACAAAACGTAAACTGCACGGGAAACACTTCAAAGAATCAACAAATGGGATCTCATATTATTGAAAAGTTTTTGCACTTCAAAGGAAATCACCAACAGAGTGAAAAGAAAACCCACAGAATGGGAAAGAATTTTAGCCAGCAACCCTTCAGACAAAGGACTTATATCCAGAACATATAAAGAATTAAAAAACATCAAGCCCCCAAATTCAAAGACCCTCTCCAAAAATGGGCATCTGAGATGAACACACAGTTCTCAGATGAAGATATACAAATGGCAAATAAATACATGAAGAAATGTTCACCATCACTGGTCATTCGAGAAATGCAAATTAAAACAACATTGAGATTCCACCTTACTCCAGAAAGAATAGCTGCCATCAACAAATCAACTGAGAACAAATGTTGGCAAGGCTGTGGGGAAAAAGGAACACTGCTCCACTGTTAGTGGGAATGTAGACTGGTGCAACCACTATGGAAATCAGCATGGAGAATTCTCAGAAGACTAGGATTGGAAGTTCCATTCAACCTAGCTATTCCCCTCCTGGGTATTTTCCCAGAAAAACTGAAAAGGTCATATCACAATGATAGATGTGCACCTATGTTCATAGCAGCACAATTTGTAATTGCTAAATCTTGGAATCAACCAAGATAACCATCAACTGCAGAGTGGATGAAAAGATATGGTATTTTTAATACAATGAAACAATATTTACAACTCAGCTATAAAAAAGGATGAGCTTGAGGCCTTCTTAGGTAAATGGAGAAAACTTGAGACTATCCTCATTAGTGAAATAAATAAGAATCTTATTTATAAATATCACATTGTGTCTCTAGTGTAAAAAGTAATAAGAAATGTAGTAGTAATAAAACCCAAAATGTGTAATTGCTATTGTAAAAAAGAGAAGAAAAGAAAGTGCTCTAAAGGATATAACTGCATGTATGTTTAAGTGTGTAAGATAGATGATCATATTACTAAGTTTTTGTTAGATTGTTGAGCAGAACTGTTTGCAGTTTCACTGTTTGAATGTCCACTTGTATGCTTTAATTTAGTAACTTGAATGACTATTTCCAAGATGACAGTATGTAATTTATCAACTATGATTTCTTTGTGTGTTTTTTTTTCTTTTTTTTTTTTTCGTTTGGAATTCTGTTTTGTTGCTACCTTTTTTTCTGTTTTGCTTTTTTTCCTCTTTAAATAAATTTTTAGAAAAAGACTTATATTCCTTAACCACGTAGATTTACCCCTAGGATATAAGAATTATTTAAAAAATGGCAAATCAATGTGATATATCAGCTCAGTAAAAGTATTTGACAAAGTTAAACATCCATTCATAATTTAAAATCTCAATAAAATAGATATAAGGGAACTTACTTCAACATATTAAACCCATAAATTAAAATTAACAGCTGACATTACAACCAAGGGTAGAAAACAGAAAGCTTTCTCTCTAAGATTTGGTGAAAAGCAAGGATTCTCTCTCTTTTCAGTTCTACTTCCACAATATTGGAAGAGCTAGCCAGAGCAATTATATAAGAAAAATAAATAAAAGTTATCCAAATAAAAAAGATGAAGATTGTATTTGTAGATGACATGGTCATGCATGTAGAATACCTAAAGACTCCACAAAAATGATACAAAATATTCAGTGAACTCAGTAAAATTTCAAGATGATATAAAAATCTGTTCATTTTGAAAATGAAATTAAGAAAGCAACTCCATTCACAATAGGAAAAAAAAGAGAATAAAATAATTTACTAATAAACAATAGTACTGGACCCAAAACTATGAAAAATAATGAAGAAAATGTAGGGAAAAGGCCTTTTTGTATTGGTTTAGGAAACGAAGCTTTTTTTAAAATTATGAAATCAAAATCACAGGCAATACTTACAAAATATACACAGGTGATATTACATCAAATTTAAAAGTTTTGTACAGCAAATAATCAATAGAAGGAAAAGGCAATCTATCATATAGGAGAAAATGATTTGAAACAATGTATTTCATAAAGGGCTAATATCGAAAATATATAAGGTACAGAACAGCAAAAAACAACCAAAAGAATCTCATAAACATTTCTCAAAAAGGTCATACAAATTGCTATTGAGGATATAAAAATGTGTTCAAATCAGTAATCATCAGGGAAATGCAAATTAATACCACACTGAGGTATCACTTCACATCTGTGAGATTGGCTGTTACAGAAAAAGACAAAAGGTAACAAGTGTTGGCCAGGCCAGAATATGAATAAAAAGGAAATACTTAACACTTGCACACTGTTGGTGGAAATGCAAATTGGTACATCCATTATAGAAAACAGCATGAAAGTTCCTTTACAAAGTAAAAATAAAACCACTATATGACCCAGCAATTCTATTTCTGAGTATATATTCAATAGAAATGAAATCAGCATGTCAAAGAGATGTCTGCATGCCAGTGTTTATGGACACATTATTCACATAGTGAAGATATTAGAGCAAAAATGTCCATTGATGAATGAATGCATATATATATATATATATATATATATATGAGAAAGAATATTATTTGGCCTTAAGAAGGAAGAAAATTCTGTCATTTCATACAATATAAATGAAATGAGAGGATATTATGCTAAATGAAATAAAGCAGGTATAGAAAGACAAATATTGCTGATCATACTTATACAAGGAACCAAAATCAAATTCATAAAAGCAAAGAATAGAATGCTGGCTATCAGAGTGCAGGATGAATAAATTCTGGAGATCTAATGAATAAAAAGTGACTGAACTAATAATACTGTATTGTATACTTGAAATTTTCTAAGAATTGATCTTAACTGTTTTCAGCATTACAATAAAAAAAATAATGATAGTAATAGCTGTACTATAGCTTGATTGCAGCAACCATTTCCCAGTGCATATATTCAGCAAAACATCCTATTGTACACTGTAAATATAAATTTTCATTTGCCGGTTATACCTTGATAAAGCTAGAGAAAAACAATTTCCCTTTTCCTCTTCTCAGTCAATTCTTCTACCCAAACCAGAAGTAGTCTTAGTTCTTTCACAATAGACTAGTTTTGCATGTTGTTAAGCTACAAAAAAAAAAAAAATTCATTCTCAAAGTAAAAGTAAATAAATAAATAATATTTCTGTCCTTTTCTGCCATATCTCAATGCTTGAACATAGTAAATGTAAATACAGTGATACCAGAAAGAGAAAATAGGAAAACAGTGAATGGCTCCTCAAAAGAAGGGTTTATGCTAAGTATTAGTAAGTGGGTAAGACTCATTAGACAAATATTCAGAGGCTGAAAGGGCATTTTCAGAGGAGAGCAAGCTTTTCCAGCAGGAATGGGGGCAAAATAGGATTACTGAGCCCTTTGCTGAACAAGTTCAGGAGCACCATTCAGTTCAGTATTTCCTAACTTGAATAGCTAGAGCTGTGTAATGTGGTAGTCTTAAGAGAACAAAGCTAGAAAAATAGGTTGGCTTCAAATTATGGAGGGAGTTGAATGCAGCTGACTTCATCCAGTTGTAATGAGGAATATATAGCATATTGTTAGTGTCCCAGAGAGTTGCATGACCAAATCTGCACCCTGGTCATATTCCCACGGCAATGGGTTTGGACAGCAAGATGTGACACAGGCAGAGACACCAACTAGGAGACTTTTGAAGGACAGATAAACCTGAATAAGCACGGAGACACAGAAAAGCAAAGAGAAGGGTTTTGATATGAGAATCATTATCCAGAAATAATCTTGTTTCCATATATATGTGGAAAGGAGAAAAAAATCATTAGTTTTTTGACTTTCAGAGTTTAAGTAATTCAGAAAGCTGTTACTGGTATCAGGCACATATAAATCAAGAGAAAAGTAAGTTGGGTCACTCTAGGCATGTTATGTTTGTGATGAAAGCAAATTATGCCAGTAGAAATGTTTTTGGAAGTGTGACTGGGCTTTGTAAAAGTTTTAAAGGCTGGATATTTTGGAGGTCTTCTAACCTGCAGGAAAAGTTGAAGTCAAGGGGATCATACAAGTCTTGTTTCAGTGCTTTTAGAGGGTGGGGTACACATCTAGGTCTCAGATCAAACTTCTCTCTAGGCTGCAATTCTTTAAATGGAATATGTTATATCTATCCTGAAATACAGCTGCAGCAGCAGCATGAGAAACTGTTCTCAATACAGTTATTGTCTTATGCAAAAGTCCCATGCATGAATATCAGTAATGCTGAAAAATTGCTTTCTACATAAATTACTTCTATAAGGTACAATGATGCTAAAACCCCTGCAAAGTAAATTCATTAATATTGATTAAAAGATGGCACAGACCAGATGGTGGAGCACCATGATTCCTGGCAGTTGTAATGTAACAGCAGTCACTACAAGGGTTCAGTCTCAGAGAATTATATTGAAATTCAACATCAAAATAGTTTCTCTCATACTATATTTCTTCTATGTATTATTTTTGCCTCCTAAAACTTTTGTTTAAAATATATAACAATAATATGATTGTATAAAATCTGTGGGTAAAAATAGAGAAATTGCCCAGATGTCTTTGCAAGTTTTACATTTACATTTTTGTACTGTTGTAATCATTGTATGTATAAAATTATATAAACTTATTTTTGTCTCTTAGTCACTTCTGCATTTTCCATGATGGTCTACATCCCTATTAGCTAAAATGGCCGCATAAATGGGCGCCCCGACACTAACTGAGCCAAGTTCCTGCGATGGGAATTTAAATTACTTCCACTTTTTCCAAACAAATAATGACCTTCTTAATGTTCCTGTAAATATTTTCTTACATTTTGGATTATTTTTATAGGTTAGTCTTCCAGAAATACAATTTTACTGATCACAGAAAAAACTGTGTTTTTTAAGGGGGGCTACGGGGAACTGCAAAGGGCTTCATGCGTGCTAAGTCTGTGCTCTACCAGTAGGGTACAGCTCAGCCATGGAACTATTTTTTTTTTATGGCTCCTAGTACATGTACCACCACTTATCTCCCAGATTACAGCGTGCTTTTTGCTGGCACTAGCAGCATATACGAGTTAGTTTTCAGCACCTTTGCTGCCAATGGATATCAAATTTTTAAGTTGTTAATTTAATAAATAAGAGACTATGTTTAATTTTTATTAAAACTCAATGTTTTAAAGCTAAGATATATTCTTTGGTAGCTGTATCCATGTGTATGTAAATGAATATAAATCATTATTTTCCTCCACCAATACATCAACATCTGTGCATTTCTACCTAAACATCCACTCAAAACAATGGTAGATTTAGTGTATACCTTTGGAGATTTTGCAGCATCTTTTGAATTTTTCAATATATTCATGTAGTTCTTATTGAATATCTAGCATATTCCAGCTCTGTCATGTACACTGTAGTATGAAGAGTAATATATAAGAGGGAAGGACATTAGAAGCACAAGAAACAGTATTTGCAGAGGAATGTCCTTGCAAAAGAATAGTATTTGTATAGAATTATAATTGTACATATTTTGGAAATGAAAGGCACTGTATAAGTTACCTATTGTTGTGTAACAAACTACTCTGAACCACAGTGGCTTCAACCATTAACCTTTTTAGTATTTTCTCACTTTTGTGTGAGTTGGCTATGGGTTTTCTGCTAGGTTTGCCTAGCTGTGCTCATGCAACTGCACTCTTCTGCAAAGTTGGCTGGGGCTAGGTTCAGCTGGGACATTAGGGGTGGCTGGGATTCTCTCTTCAAGAGGCTTTTCATTTGAAGAGAACAGACTGAATTCTATTTCTTCATAGAATTTCAAGAAGGCAAGCCCTAATGTGTAAGCACATCTCAAGCCTCTTCTTGTATCTTAAATGATGTGTCCCAATGGCCAAGCAAGCGACATGGCCAAGCCCAGCCTCAGAATGAGAAGGGCCTACCAAGGAAAGAACAACTGGGATGAGAGAAAGCAGGAAAAAAAAGAAGGGAAAAGATTATATTGATAGATAGATAGATAGATAGATAGATAGAGATAATTTATATTACTAATCTCTGTTCATCAAAAAGAACAGTTTGTGCTTACATTATTTGATCATTTTTTCATGCCTATATTTTATGATCTGAGCAACTACTTTGAAGATAACAATATGCAATATATAAATAAATATATATGCAATATATATATAGGTAACAATATACTATATATATATATATATATATATATATAACACAATATGATATATATATGGGATTGAACTCATGACCTTGCACTTGCCAGGCAGGTGCTTGCGCCACTGAGCTAAACCCCTGGCCCACTGCAATATATTAAGCATTGCCAATCTCCTATTATTTTGTTTTAACATTCTGTATTATCATTCTTATTCTTTTTTTATTTTAAAATAAAAGAATGTGAAACCTAGTTGTGACTCATTGGGTGCTGTTAAAAAAAACAGTATCTCACAGGTACAATTAGTACAATGGGTAAGGAAATCATATAAAGACACTGGGAAGACTCTCTGCTGTAGATGCTTAAGAATGAATAGAAGACATTTCATAATTTTGAAGGTATATGAGAGGTTTGTGTGAAGATGCCCTACTTAGCTGTCTTGCTTTAGAAAGATCACTTTGGAAGGCCTGTATGATATTAGATACAAGATAATTAAGACACGAGATCATTGTAACAGGAAAATCATGAGGAGGGAATGCATTTGAGAAATACTTATTAATAATAGCAATAAGAATTATATGTATATCTGGGCAATTATGTCTTGCCTATCCTTAAAATATTAATTTTATACAAGTGTATTCAATTCAATTTTATGGGATTAGGAACTGCAACTGAAAAGTCAAGGAATACTCTGAGTATATATGGCAAATTTGTGAGAGAGCTAGAATCTATTTCTCCATCTGTTTGAAACCAAAGTTGGTTTTTTATAATGTATTGGTTACTTTTCACTCATTGCTGAGACATAATACCTGATACCCAAAATTAAGGAAGGAAAGGTTTATTTAGCTCACAGTGTGTGGAGGTTTCATCAGCTGGCTGCAAGGCAGGGTAGCATGGCAGAAGAGTAATAGTTCATGGCGACAGAAGACAACAACAAGAACAAAACAGGAGGAAGTGTGAAAAAAGACTCTTTCTGTCCCTTGTATGATATGTAGACTACCCACACCAGGGTAAGTGTAGGACTCATACCCATAACCCCAGCATTGGACCATGAATTAATTACAAACTCTAGAAGTCCATCCCCATAATTACATGAGGCTTTGGAGGGACATTTAGGTGCAAAGTATAACATATAAGATAGAACAATGAAGAAACTGAGTAGTTAATAGATCAGTGTGGCTGATAACGAATCAGTAGAAATAAGTTACAAGATCCTCTTTCCTGCTTATTATTCATGAGGTTAAACTTTTAGGGAAGAACAAATGTCCTGTCTCTTGGAGGCTGGAGTCTGCAGTGAACAAGACAAAATAGGAAAGAAAGAAAAAAGACTCAACATTTGTAGCTCAATGTCTCTGGCACAATATTGAGGGTAACTGAGCACTACTTTGATAGCAGTAAACTTTGAGCATCAGTACTTGCCCTGGCAAGAGACAGTGAGTCACAAGAGTTGCTGGTATGATGCAGGGAAGATGTATAATGAAATGTGATTTAAATTCTGCATTCATTTGGTGATTTTTTTTTAAAAAAAACACCGTCTTTTATCTTCCCGTCCTTGTTTTTCCCTTTCAACTTGCTCTTTGTGGGTGGGTTATTCTTCTGAAATGCCTACTTCCTTCCTCTTTTGTTTTTCTGTCTTGGTCCCTAGGGAGAATGGAAATTATCTATATGTGATGGGTGTTCAGGAGGAGGCTTTGGTCCATGGCCAAGAGAGAACTAATTTGAGTAGCCAAAAGAATCCACTTCACAACTCGCCTTCTCAGAGCAGAGAGGGTTTCTTTGTTTCTTCAACATTTCGAACCAGGGCAGTTCCATGTTTTTAGAAATCCGTGATCACAATCAAATTTCTCAAACCTACTCAATTATCAATTACATGTATTAAGTTATAGGGAGAGAAGTCAGATTAGAGATACATGAAATAGCATAGTATTATGCCTTTACTCATCATTACTGTTTAGCCTTTATGGGGGTATTGCAGTAGAAAGTTATAAAATGAAAATAACAATCATAATATAGAGCAGACTGAAATAAACACTACTGCCTTTGAAGTCAGCTTTGGTAGAGGTATGTTGCCTAATGCTGTGGAGAGGCAGAGAAAGGAAAATTGCCTGGAAAGGAAGAATGAATTTTGGTTTTGTTTTGTTTTTGAGACAAAGTCTTGATGTGTAATTCAGATTGTCCTTGAACTCACTATGTAGCCCAGACTGGCCTTGAATTTGCAGCAATCCTCCTGCCTCAGTCTCCCAAGTGCTGGGATTAGAGGCGTATGCTACTGTACCTGGTAAACTGGTTTTTAAAGAATGAGATGGGGATAAAAGTGTCCAAAGTGAACCTGAGCCAGAACCTGAGCCAAGAACACACCTAGGAAGTGCCTGAGATACCTGGGGAACAGCTGGATTGAAGGAGTTAATAATAACAGAGTTTTAGCCAATAGAAAATACTCAGGGTTTCTAAAATGCCTTTCTTTCTTTCACCAATAAATTGGCCGCTGAACAATGTCATTCATTCAAAAAACATTAAAACGTTAGTAATCTTAGATCAATTCATTTTGACTGGTTAAAATAGTCTCATCAGTCATCTGTTTATTGGGGATTTAGCAAAGCTATAACAAAGGACTACACATCACATCACAGTTAATAATTACTTGCTGCCCCTGTGTACTCTGCCTGGCATATACTTTGTATTTAATAAATGTTCGTTGCCTGGATGAATGAAATTATGGTAAAAATCTCAGGGACTTAACATAATGCAGGATTACTTCTTGCTTATACCTGATGTCCTATGCAGTCAGTAGGGAGGTTTAGTCATCATAATGACTCAAATACTCACGCCTGAGGAGGTTCTACCTTGATATATATTTCCACAGTCAACAAGACTAGGAAATAGAGATTTGGCAAATTCTCCACTAGCTCTTAACATGTCTACCCAGAACTGACACAAGTCATATGTCTCACATTTCATTGTCCAAAGCAAGTCAGATGACAAAAGCTGACTTCAAAGGCAGTAGTGAAGAAAAAGAGAATCAGAATATTTGTGCTCTAATGAACACCATACTGTGTCACTGACATGCTCTCAACTCAGGTTTTACCTTTAAGGAAACTTAATAAGTAAATTTTTATGACTGAATCTAGTGAAAATACTACTGATGTATGTATAGGCAAGAAGCTAATTTCTATGCCAGATTTTGTGTAAAAATAAAATTATTCCAAAAATTTTCAAACATAATTTTCTGAGAGTCAAGAACATCATAGTACTTTGCCTTAAATAATTCTAAGTTTCTCTAGTGTTTCCATGTCAATTACAGCCCACTTGGCATTTCTGGCCTCTTATGTGATGACAGCATTTACCCTAAAAACTTTATTTGGTCATTGAACATCTTGCAGAAATTTTAGCTAGTGTAGACATATGCCTACTGGTTGTACTAACATTTTCTATCTTCTGACACTTATTAGATGATTGCTTTAAAGGTATCTTTGAAGAGAGGACTTGAAAGAGGAGAATGGATCAATCACTGTTTAGCCTGCTAGACCCTCTTTGATGTACTGTAACCAAAAGTCATTCTCATCACATCACAGAAGGTTTAGGTGAGGCAAGCTTGTGATCTCAGCTGAATTCTTAATACGCGATAGGCTGTCTAGTGTCCTCACACAGGGAATGTAATTCAGTTTATAATAAAAGCTCAGTACCCTTACTGCTATGACTATACACAGCAGACTTACTATATACCACCTATTGTATTTTTTGGATAAAAGTGTTAGATTATGTCTTTACTGCATTTCAGTGTCTACTTAACCAATTCACTGTGCTAATTAGCATCTGGGCAGTCTAATAGGGTAATTCTCTGAGCAATTCCTAGCCTTCCTCACATGCCAGACCTCCATAAGACTATTGTCCCCTTATGGGGACAAACTAATTATGCCCACTCCATGGTAAACATGAAGCTGTTTTCAAAGGCCTTGGAACATGCTGGTCATTTCATTGTATTAACCATCAACTGGAATCACAGAATAAAGTACAACAAAGTCTAAAGATAGCCTTACATATTGACATTTTCTGGAAGAAATGCTCAATGGGTGAGAGGTTTCTTAGATAACCTAGTTTCTCATGCTCCTAGCCTCTTGCAACAATAATGTACTTGCCACCTCAGCAGACATATTATATAATCAATACTGAGATGGCTATTATTGCTGTTGGGCATAAGAAATGCATTCAAAAGGCAGAAGAATCTTCTGGAGACTCATTCTGTCAACCAGGGCAGTCCTGTGGGAGACCTTCCCTCCACAAGCAGACAGCCGGAGGAAATGTGCACAATATCAGGCAGAGTTTCTAGGACAGCACATTGCTGTTGGTTTCTTCCCTCCCCCAGCAGAATCCTGGACATACAACTCACCCTCGCTGGTAAAGCAAAGGAATTATTTAGGCTGTACAAACATTTCATTTGTTGTTTCATTTCACCACTTCCCCCCCAACTCCTAATGGAATAAAGAATAGAGAGATTGAGCCTGTCTATCATCACAGCCACATGCTAAGTAGTACAAAATGGTCACCAAAAAAAGTTAAAGATATCAAATTTTTAAATGCTTCTGGTATTGAATATATATGAATATTTTTATTGTAAAGATAAGAGCAATAGTCTCACATTGTTTAGCGGTTGTATAAGCTATGCTGCTAAATGAAATAAAGTAAGAAAAACCATTTCAATACAAGGTTATTCATGGTTTGAGTTTCAAAAGATATTCTCTGAATTTGATATTTTATTTGAAAAAGTAGAAATAGGGTTGACTTTTCCCAAGACTTTGTTTTTATTTTCTAGACTCTCTGAGTAGTTTTGTACTAAGCCAGAATTAGATTATGTTTTCTATGACCAATAGAGCTCTATGTTAAAACCTCAGAAATATATATATATATACATATATATATATATGTATATATATATTTAGAATATATCTCATTTACTTCATAAAAATCACATGAGGGAATATGGAATGAGAACAAGCATGTTAAAATGCTAACAAAGAAATCTCCTCACAACTCTCCCCCCTCAAAAAATATTCAAGTAAGCATGTAGGATTTGCAATCAGGCTGCATCGGGGGGTCAGAGATCAAAAATAAATGGTGGGCCACAACATGCAGAGCTTTTAAAAAATAATGTCACATTCTTTCATTCTCAGCATAAGAAATGGGCAACTTGTTCAGGGCAAATAATTGTTTGAACTGAGGATTTTATTATTAATCTCTGAAGACTGCTGAATTTAGGGTCACAGTAAGGGTTGATTAGGTACAAGGTGCATAAAGCTCTCCTCTGTCGATGCTATTGAAAGAAGCAAGTAATTTAGATTCAGAATTGGTCTTGGATTGAAGCTCACTCCATTACCGACCATTTTCAATTTCAGCTATACAATAAACATCAAGCTCGGCAAGGAAATTAGTACATTTGGTAATGTATTGGAAGAGATGGGTGGGTCTTTGACAAGATGACACTTATCACCAAAGCTTCAGTTAATGAAACCCTTGAGTGGTATCTGCGTTTGACATATTTTGACATTTTTTGAAATCACATCCAGCTTTTTTTCCCCCACAATGTTCTTCTTTATGAGAGGAGGAAAAAAAATCCATCTATCTTTAAAATGAGTAGTGGAGTATTGCAGTATTATTGGGGAGAAAAATTAAAGAGAAGCTGCCTGCCACTGACAGGAGGAACAGGGTACTTTCTTAAAATCTGTAAGGAGTGACAGATTCATAGGACAAATTTTATTCAAGTGAAGCCCACGATGCATTTTCAGGAGACGTTTTTGGGGTTAAATGGAGCATGTTCTATCGTAGTTCTCTAAAAGTTCCTTCCACTATAAAATGTGATCTCATTAATGTGACTACAATTTACATTGCTGGGAAAAAAAATCTTCCAATTTTTGGTAATTATTTCCTGAAGAAAATAGTTTTCTGCTTTCTTTTCCCCCTGCAAGGAATCCCAGTTGGATCTTTGCAAAGGTAAGGCTTTAACAAAAGAAAATAATGAAGAGGAACAGAAAAGGAAGATCATCTACTAAAAAAAAGTTGAGAGGAAAAAAAGGCTGCAGAAGGAAATAAAGGTACAAAATAAATAGAGAGAAAGCAGGTAAGAATGACAGCACTAGGAATGAACAATGTCTGGCCTCAGACTAGATCTGACTAGATCACAGCCCTGTATTCTCTCCCTAGAGTTTTTACATTTCTGTATAATTAAATGCTGTTTTATTGCCAAGTGGCCTAGATAATGAAAAACCAGAAGAAGAAAATGCTTCCAAAGTGACCGAAAATTTAGGTTCACACATTCTGAGGAGTGGTTTTTGTTATTTACTTTTTACTTTTTTTTTTCCTGAAAGCTGGGTGAAATTATTATGTATTCAGATATTTTAAATCTCACACAGCTCTATTGTTCATGCCATGTTTTTCATCCAGTGCCTGGAGAACAATTGTAACAAAAATACAAAGCGTTCTAAATGGGGGGGCTTTCCTGAACCCTCCTGGACCCGGGTGGCGCTGGCAGTGTGG
Source organism: Hydrochoerus hydrochaeris (assembly GCA_004027455.1). NCBI lineage: Eukaryota > Metazoa > Chordata > Mammalia > Rodentia > Hydrochaeridae > Hydrochoerus > Hydrochoerus hydrochaeris. The sequence goes on from PVLA01012061.1 coordinate 36,670, forward strand.
TAGGCCCAGCCGGGTGGTCCCTCCCATACATCATTTGCCCACCACGAGGACGAGGTCACCTTGAAGTTTGAAATGGGGGATCGGAACGAGAAAGCATGAGGGAGGCAGAAAGAGCCGAGTAAGGAAAGAAAAAAGACTGCTTTGTACAAGATAGATATTCTCGAAGAATTCAAAACACACGGAGGACTCTTTTTTAACCTCCGCTCTGTAGGTGATTTCTTTAAACTTTCTATAAGACCCCTACCCTTTCTCACTTCTATAATTCAAATTTAAGACCCCAGATCCTGCAGTTAAGGGGGGACTTCCATATTAGCTCCAAGTCTTAATATTATCATCTACAGAAGCTGCATTCGACATTACGCTGACTGCTGGCTCTTATTCCTATTCCTTAAAATAATTTTAACATCATGTTAAAACACAATGAGCACTGTAGTATTGTGCAGTCATCTAAAAACCCAGGGTATGATGATTATTTCTGCTGTTCCTCATTCATCTACACCCACCCTACAAGTGTGGGAAATCAGTTGAATGAATTGGGTTTAAATGGCATGACACGTCACCTGACCTCAAGAATGACATTACAATTCAGCTGCTTTTAATATCACAGGTACAGCTTCTTAGACAAGTATGCTTCCTAGGAGTCGTCTTTGTTATTTCAACGATTATTAAAATTATTAATAATTAAATTCAAATAACTAAACCTTAAATGGGGGGTTATTACTATACACAGTGATGCTGTTTAGCTGGTCACTGAAATGGATGGGTGTCCATTCTGATTGGCTGAGTCCATGCCACTGTAGTTTTTAAATATTTTTTTCCATACAAAATATTTACCAGAATGGTTGTTCACCAATGGAGTACTACAATGATCTTTAGTTATTTATGTATTTGTTTAATGAGTCTCTATCCCCTCTGATACCCACTTTTTCAGAAAGCTAGGGACAATTTCTTTCTTGTATCTCTGCTGCATAGGGAAGTTCCTGCCACATATCAGCCACTCAAGAAAGGCTGTTTTTTGTTTTGTTTTGTTATATTTTGTTTGAATGACTGAACTGAGGATTTCCCGCATCTTCACATTTTAGGAATTGTGACAGCCTGAGAAGAATGATAGCTTTCATCTCTTTGTAGTATTTGCTGCTTTTTATTTCAGAGTAATTCTGATATTGAATACAGTAAAAACTGGAGGAATGTTTTTCATTGTGGATTTTTATTTGATCTCCCTATATTTCAGAATGATATTCTTAGGATCAGCTTTACATGATGTCCTGGAGTTCAATTTCTCTTAGTGTTAAACCTACAGTATTCTTTAGGGTAGAGAAGAAACAGAACTCAGCTGATTGGAGCTGAGATTGTAACTCAGCAGATTGGATTGGGGGTGGAGGACACTTATGAATTCCAGGATTTTAGCTAACATGTTTCCAGCATTACCTGAATATCCATATTCAGAGAGACATTGTGTCTACAATTCCTAAGCTTTTCTGGAGTTATTTGATTTAAATTATGTAAAGGCTGCTTCCCAAGCTGCCAGTCTAGGTTTCAATTTTCTTTGGACTGTTAAGTCAAAATTTTTCTGTTTCTCTTTCATTTTCCTGTCTTCTTATTGTTTTGATTCCTCTTTTGCCAGTTTAGTGTGGTTTTTGGAAGACATGTGGGTCAAAGTATGTGTTTTTTTATTATTTCATAGGTTTACTATAAATCTCTCATTTTATAATTATGCAATATTTAATACTAACAATAGAAAATATTTATCTATATAAAGTATATTCATATATGGAATATGTATGTATGCATACTTATGCACAAGCATACACACACCACATATAACATAATCTAACATATAGGAAAGTAAAATGAATATTCATGTATATTAGTGTACTATAGAAAAACCCATATATTCCTCCTTGTCTGTCTACTAAAGACAACTACTATTTTAAAATTTTCTGTTTAAAATTACCCATTTCTTCCTTTAAATTCTCTTTTGGGTATTCCTATGTCAGTCTACTTTTGCTAACTGACAGCATAGTAATAACTTATGCAAGACACATTGTTTTGTTTTGAACTCCATACTAAGTGTAGGTGCTCGGTCTTTTATGGATCAGCTCTGCTCCTGCTTAATGCCTTTACTCCAGGATTCGGGTTAGCGAAGTACGTAGCCCTATTCCAGCCTCACTGCAAAAGAAGAGAAGTGCAGGAACAACGCGAAAGCTCTTAAAACAGCTGGAAGCTGCACGTGTCCACTCCGTATGCTTCACTGGTCAAACCAATTGTCTATGGAGAAGGTATATCACACAGGGACACAAAGGATATGTACCAAGCAACAGTCATGTGTAAGAAATGGGAATGACCCTCAGGAATAACAGTGGTTAGTGGGGAGCAAAATAAAACTGACCCCGTTCTGCCCTTTTGGGTACAAAAATTCATTCTCCACCCTTCCACACACTAATATGCTCCCCTATCCTCCAGGGAAACAGTAGCTCAAACACTGCACCCAGTCAGAGCTCTGGCTTCAGGTTTTGTGATAGCCTTAACATCAGGTGTAGAGATAGCTCCTTACGCCTCGGAGACCAAAGAACTAAAATTAAAACCGGTCTGCTAAGCACAGCCTTTTAAAATCCCACTCCTCTCCTGTGGGTGAAGGAAATGCCTCTTGAGCAGGCCCGGTCTGCTCTCTGTGACTGGCTCCCAGTCCATGGTGATAGATCACCAGCTCTTGACGCCCCACTGTGGCAGTTCCTCCTTTTCCCTTACCTTCAGAGGGCTCCATCTAAAAATGTGGAGGAGAACATGGCCCCTTGAAAACTGAAGTTTTAAAAAATTCTTCATTTCTATTTGTTATTTTATTAGCATGCATTAATAATACATATGAATGGTGTTCAGTGCAATAATTCCATACACACACGTAGTTAGTGTGCAGTGTGCACTGATAAAACCTAACCTCCTTTCTCCCACCACCTCACCCTTCCCAATGTCTACTCATCATTCTTCTATTTTCAGATTCACTTTATTTAATTTTCACATATGATGAAATGTAATACTTGTCTTTCTATATCTGGCTTTTTTTTGATTTAACATAATATCCTCCAGTTCCATTCATTCACTGCAAATGACAGGTTTCATTTTTTATGACTAAGTAATACTCCACGGTGTGCCCAGGTACCTCATTTTCTTTATCCATTCATCTGCTGATGGGCACCTAAGCTGATTCCACATGAGAGCTAAGATTTTTCTTACTTCCTGTTCTTAGACTTAAGCCAGACACTGACTTTTTAAATCTAGGTTAATGGCTCTTTCGGCATTGTAATTCGCTCAAAAACTTCATTCATTTTTGTGCCAGTAGTGACATCAAGAATTCTTAAGACACACCTGTCTTTCTCTTGACTTAAATAGACGTTTTTGAACTTACCAGTCTTCAGTTGAGGAGCTCTGTCATTAGGTCCTTTGAGCTATTTTGTGCACCTAGATAGACTTATCTGGTGTCACCACGATCACTTCAGCGAAAGGTACCCTAACATCCTTGATTTGGTTGATGCCTCCACAAAGCTGAATTTTAACCAGCTTTTGTCACTCAAAGATATTGTCAGGCACATTTTTGAATGTGAAAATAAGTGGCATTTTCTAATCTCTAAATCTCCCATTTTCTTTCTTTAATTTTATCTTTTCTTACAGATTGGCCAATTCTTTCGCACACTCACGTCCTTTGTACCACCATGTGAAACGCAGCCAGTGTAAATCGAGACACGCTAGCAACATTCTTTCTCCTAATTCCCTCTGCCTAGGTCACAAGTTTGTTCAGCACATTATCCACTTTTCATGTTACTGGAGCTGTGGTTTTATTAAATGTTTCACTTCTGCAAAATGGGTTGCCATTTTTCCAGGATCTGATGACTCCCTTGCTCTCTAGCAATTTTCCACAAGGCCAGTAGAGCATACTGTAGTACTTTTGTTAAGATAGCTTCCACCAAAATCTCTAAATATTAGTGCTTACAAAAACAAATTATTGCCTGCCATGTTACATAGTGCTATGTTGGCTGTGAGTTGGTTGAAGCTTTATTCCTAGTGTTCTCTTCCAGACTGTCTGGAAAAGAAAGTAGACTTCATTTAGGGGATGCCATCCTTGCACAGGTATAAAGAATAGTGTATATTTTGAATACATAATATTATCTACCACAGCATTGTTTTTCACTGTATATAAAGAAAACTATAAAGTTTGTATTTTTTCTGACTTAGCATTTTTGGAGTTCAAGATTTTATTTATGAACTTTATCCATGTTAATGTGCATGCTGTTCATTCATTTACTGCTGTATAGAGTCCCATTGTATAAACATATACTCCAAATTATCTATCTATGAAGGTCATTTTTAGGTATTTTATTGTCGTTTGCTATTGTAGACCATATTTCTAAAGACTTTGTTGTACGTCTTTCAGGGTAACATAAAAACATTTTTGGAATATATGTAAGGACTGAAATATTACATTCACAGAGTTTTTCATTCTTAAATGTATAACTAATGTTGGATCTTATATCACAATGATATCAATTTATATTTCAACCAGGAACATTTAAGAGTTCTCATTATTTTACACCCTTAACAACACTTGGTATTGCCAGCTTTTAACACAATAGCCTATAAAGTGGATATCTCATTGAGACTTACATTTGTATTTCTCTATTTACATAATGCATGTGTCTGTAGACTATTAGTATGTCAGTATGTGTCCTAGTCTGAAAAATACCTATATATCTCATTGGGTAATTATCCTCTTGCATTATTTATAATTTTCATATTGATTTTTTAGGAATCACAAAAAATACATATTTTCAATAGCAGCTCTTTGTTGGTTACATGTGCTTCAAAAATACTTTAACTGTTGCTTGGCTTCTTACTTTGAAAATAGTGTCTTTGATGAATGGAAGTTTAAATTTTACTGTAGACAAGTCCATCAATATTTTTCTATATGGTTAGGTCTTTTTATATCTTGTATAAATAGTCTTTGGCTACATCAAGGTCATAAAGACAATATCAAATTTTCTTATAAGAATTATAATGTTTTATTTTTGTTATGAAGCAATTAATCCATTTGAAATTCATGTACAAGTATGATTGACATAAATTGACTAAATTTTACTGCCTTCAATTTGAAAATCAACTGTCAACAGTTTTATTATAGCTTGTCATATTTGTATTACAAATTTGTAATTGGATAAAATGTAACTGACTTTTTGCATGACCTTATATCTACCAGCCTTACATATTCTCCTAAGCAAAAAAATTTTAGATTGCTTTTTAAGGTTTAATGTCAAATATAAGAAAAAATGTATTTCTTGCTTTCCAGTCCTCACTTTATTTTATATATTTATTTTTCTAATTTAACTGCTAATAGTTTGATATAACTATTTGTGTATACTACTCATTTATTTCTCATTCTACAGGGATTACTTTCAATATTTTACCATTAATCATGTTTGCTATAGATATACTTTACTTTTCTCCACATTAATCTTACAATTTTAGATATATCTAACTTGATAATAGTTTTCTGTCTTCTGTATATAGGTGGAAATAATTTGCTAATATTTTATTTAGGATATCAGCATATTTCAGTGATTTTTTTCTGCTCTTGCCCTCAATTTTGTGTTTAATATCAAAATATACACCAGACAAATACAACCTGTTGAAAGTATTTCCTATTTTCCTGTTCTATGAAATTATTTTGTAAAATTAAAATTAAAATTATCTTTCTTATATGTTTACTAGACTGCACTTAAAGAAAAAAGTTCTGTTTCCTTTCTTCTTGTTGGATATCTTGGATATCTTGTTAAATATTCTTTATTGTTGGTTTAATTTTTGTGTGGTCAGAGAACTATTTCGTTCATCAGTCTTTTTGAGTCCATTTTGATAAATTTCTAAATTTTTTTAATTAAATGAGGTTTTTAATTTTAGAGCAATAAGTTGTTAATGGGCAGAAAACAGTAACTAAGAAACTCAACCCATTTGTTAAGCAAAAGTAAGAACTATTAGACTGCAAATTATATCCTCTGTCTTGATGAAATCAAGTTGTTTTCATACATTTATACTCAGTCATGTTCACTCTCTCTCCTGGAAACAGTTGTATCAAAGCTTTGCCCATACCAGTAGCATATGAATAATTTTAGAAAATATTTTAAAAATTTAAAAATTTTAAAAACCATAAAAAAGAGTCACCCATGTTATTTTTCTTAACAAATCTTCCTACAGATATCTATCTATCTATCTATCTATCTATTTTTAAATGAGCAAATTTGGCTCTGTTAGTAATCTGACTCTGTTTACTGTTTCGGTAGTCTTCTTACTCCTCTTTTAAAGTATAAGTTTAATATAAGAGTTTTTAAAAAACTCTACATTGTTCTATAATTCAAGATTGAATACTATGATTCTCTAAATTTCCTAACTCAAAATGGCAAAATAAGTAAATGGGATGAGGTATATAAACTGCATGCTGCTTTGCAGGCTTTAATAAAAATTCTCTAGAATAAAATGTAAAGATTTTAGTGATATATGCATCATATAAGGAAGCAGATTTGATATCAAAGACAAGATCGACAACTCGGTTGATCTAGCCTTACAGGCCAGACTTGTGTCTTTGCTCACTCGTCCTGAGTCCTGGGCAGCAGCCATGCAGTTAGCCAAGTGGTGTGGCACATAGCAGCTCCACAAACCAACTGGGCAGCCTCATACGTGGTTTGAGGGAGTAATAGATCAGCCTATCCTGAGAAGCTCAGCCAAAGCAGACAGGGGGCTCTGCTTAGCCTTCTGTGGCCCTAAGATGCAGCTAGGAAGCCTGTTCCCAGAATCTCTGCCTACTGAGGTCTTGGAAAGCACACTGGTAGCTCTGCTCACCAATCCTCAGTCCTGAGACGCGATTAGGCAGTCCACCCTGAGCAAATGAACCCCAGGGGGTACGACAGTTACCCTAGAAGCCCTTAGACACCACAAGATCCCCTATGTGGGCACCGATGAAATCCTCAGACATTAACAGCTACTCCAACATGATGCCACCTTGCTGCGGCACATCTACGTGACCCACTTCATTGGCTCTCATCCCCGTGAGGTCCAGGGAAACTGATGGGTGCTGTGTCTCTGCTGCACCAGTCATGCCATACATTCAGGCCCACTATATTTTTTCTCCCTCCACATGACCCCTGGAAAGTGTCAGATTTTCCACACCCACAGGGGGAGACAATAAATACAGTACCACCAGGAAACCTGCCCCGTCCAAGAAAACTGCACCCAGGTGGTAGAATAGTTTCACAAATGCTGCAAGTTAAGACACCCACCGACACCACCAACATGGCTAACAGCTGAAGAAGCTACGTGGACACTACACTAAATGAGAAACAACACAGCCTATTTATTTAACTGATACCCAGGTGAAAGTCTTTTACTATAAAACCACTCTAAAATTGGTAGTGGCAACTAAACCTGCCAGATACAAATCTATCAACATAGGGACACATAAGAAGCATGAGAAAATGAGGTAACTGGAGGTTTCCAATGGATTACAACAGCTGTATAGCAAAGGGCACCCAGAGAAAAGGAAATCAATTTCCTGACTAGTTAATTCCAAATAATGATTTTTAAAGAACACTTAACGAGGTATAAGGGAATACAAACAATTCAAAAAATCATGAAGACATGAATTCATATTGTAAATGAGAAACTCAGAAAAGAGAAATAAACCAAAATGTTGGAGCTAAAGAACTCAATACATGAAACTTAAAGTCAAAAGCTTCAGTTGTAGATTGGGTGAAGAATTTCTGAGTTGGATAATAGGTCTTCTAAAATAATCCAGAGAGAAAAAAGTCTACAAGATTTACAGGATATCATTAAAGGAGCTAACCATGAACTGAGAAACATTTCATGTTATGTGTTTTTAATGAAAAGAAGAGAAGGTCTAGTAAAAGCAAAACAAGAGACATCACAATCCCTGACTTGAAATCATATTACAAAACTGCTACAATGAAATCAGCATGGTACTGGCAAATAACCATATCTGAAGATCAGTGGAACAGAAAAGAAGATACAGACACAACTACAAACACACTCAGCCACCTTATCTTTGACAAAGAGGCCAAACATGTTCACTGAAAGAAAGATACCCACTTTAACTGGCTTTCCACATGTTGAAGACTTAAACTCGACCCATGCCTATCACCATGCACTAAACCAAAGTTAAAAATGGATCAAAGGGGAGGAACACAAGATGGCCGATCAGTGAGCAACAAGATACAAATACCAATTCATACGCCATAAAAAAGCACCCTGGAGAGACCCAGACAGGGGGAGATGGATCCTCTTGACACAGGAAGAAATTAAACCATAAAAAAGCTCGTCAAATACTCTGGGACTACAACTGAGACAGCTGAAGATTGCGGGACAGTGTTCTCATGGTGACCCAGCAAGTGTGCACCACCTTGGATCCGCACCGGCTGGCAGAGCTGCCCAGACTCGTTCCTGCCACCACTCGCAGGAAGAACTTCAGCGCTGAGGTCGGGGGTTGGTGAGCCCAACAGAGAGCCAAGCCAGAGAAGGGACTTTCATTAATCCATGGTCAGTGCTGGGAATGAGACCCCACCCCACATGGGAAAGGCGCGACCAAATGGGCAACATGTTGGAATCCGGCAGGAGGAGCCTGAACTGGGAGTGACAGTGACTTCAGTTGGTAGCTCCCTCCCCAGAGCAGATTTGGGGGATTTGCTTGGACTGGGCCACAACCCTGGCCGGGACCCAATGAGCGGTCCCAAATCTCTTCCCTGTGCCTAGCATGCACAAACTGGGTGAAGGCACCCGCAGTTTGGTTGGCCTAGTGGGGAGAGGCAGGCATAGGCAGCCTGCTTACACCTCAGTCACAAAACAGGCAGGAGAGGGCAGAGGTCCCTTGCCAGTGTGCTTTGGAGGAACCATAGCCAACAGGGAAGGGGGCTGGGACCTGCACTGTAACCTGTGTGAGGAAGCCAGGGCCATGACAGGAGAGAGAAGCAGGAGGAGGCCCCCAGCCCAGAACCCTGAGAACACTGAACCAGGGGAAGGAAAAACAAGGGAGACTGAAGGTGGCAAACAAGCAACATCAGACATGGCTTCAATGGACATTAAGAGATATCTTCGGGACCTTGTAGACAAGCTCAAAACTGAAATATTAAATCAGGTAAAGCAGGATATGAGTAGAGTAATAAAAGAAATGCTCTCAGGAAGCATGTCTCAGGATGATACAGACAGAAGAAGGGAGGAACACAAAAAAAGGAGAGAAACATTTGATAAAGAATATAAAGAAAATATAGAATACATGAAGCAGATTCAAAGAGACTATCAGGAAACTAAAAACTCCATTGAAAGCTGGCAAAACTCCTTAAAAGAAACTAAGGATAGACTATCAAAACTTGAAGACAAGTTGGCAGTGTGTGATCATGAAAGGAAAGATCTCTTAAAAATAACAAGGAAACAGGCAGTAACAATACAAAGGCTAGAAGATGACAAGAGAATCTACAATTTAAGAATAAGAAATGTGAACGAAGAAGTAGGAATACATACAGGTGAATTACAAAGGTTATTCACAGAAATAATTAAGGAACACTTCCCAAGCATGAGAAAAGAAAATGACATTCAGTTGTGTGAGGTATACAGAACCCCAGCCACCTACAACCAAAACAGATCTACACCCAGACATTTAATAATCAAGATGCCAGAAATTCAATACAAAAACAGAATATTAAAAGCCATCAGAGAAAAGAAACAGATTACCTATAAAGGTAAGCCCATCAGAATCATGGCCGACTTCTTGACACAGACCATCAGATCAAGATGAGCTTGGAGTGAAGTATTCAAAGCCCTGAAAGAGAATAATCTCTAGCCCAGATTGATGTACCCTGCAAAACTCTCACTAGAAGTTGATGGAGAAACAAGATGCTTTCATGACAAAGAGGAACTGGGCGAGTTTGTGACCACCAATACAACCCTACAGAGAGTACTGAAGGACATTCTAGAGAGAGAGAAAAAAATACCAGGATTTTAGGAACAGTGGCAGAAAGGCCTCAATGAGTGGGGCAGGCAGTGGAATGAAGGAGAAAAGTAGACAAACAAAGGCAGGAAAACAGCATGGCAGAAATGAGGCAGAGAAGGATAACTAGAAACTCTAACATAGATGTCCTTGTTACGCTATATTGTTAATAGTGCATCAAGATTTAAAACCCACATTACTCACACCACTCTGCTTAGATGTATTATATTCTGTTCCAGTCATTCTACCTGTACTAGCTTTGAGGGCACAGACAGTAATCCCAAAAATAACAGGATATAGTATGGTAATTATCCTTAATTTCCCATTAACTTAATCTAAAGCTCTGTAAAACCTACACTGTTTTACCATGATTGATTGTAATCGAATATGGTTTGTTCAATCGTGGTTTTGTATTGATAGATTTTATTCAAAGCTGTTATGATTGATAGTGTCAAGTGTGAGAGTATAGGCAACTGCACTTAAGATGACAAGATCCACTAGAATATCCACTATGGTTTGATTATTACCTGTCTTTGAAGTTTTATACTGTCTACAATGTTTTATTTTTACTACTATTATTATTTACTGATATACTCAATTATACTGCTATATTCAATTATGCCTGATGATGTAGACATTCTATTGAAGATAATAAGAAACAACACAGTAATCAATGTAGATCACCTTGTACTGTGGTTTTATATGACTTTTTGGTTTCATGTTTTTATAGGAATTTGTTTTGTTTTGTCTTACTAAGTTTTGTTCTTCCCTCTAACACAGAAAGTATAGAACTACATGCAGAGATTCATGCATGCATAGCTGTTTACACTCTCAGTTTGACTATCTACTTTGTATGCTTTAATTTTGTAACTT